>JABUQX010055271.1:0-19352 GCA_015478945.1 Trachelipus rathkii
TACCCTTCCAAACGACTATAAAATCTTTGAAAGTGTCACTGATGCCTGTCCCATTTCTTTTTATTCTTGCTATTTCCTTTTCCCGTGATTTTTCTCTGAAGAACCGCATTATTTATCTAATTAGAGTTTCTAAGAGATTAGGTGTTCTGAGGAATCTTGTAATTTCTTCATACCACCGAGATTAGAGCGTTGTTAATCCTTGTTCGGAGTATGCACCGTATACCTGGATAATTTCCACTCACTCTGCAATTTTTAAAAGGGTAAAATTGAAAGCTTTTCATCTTATTAAATCTCCTACTCTCACTAATCTCTTTCCACTAACTCTCACTAATCTCTTTCCTGCCGACGTAATCTGTCGCATCCATCTCCTCATACTATTACAACAACAGACTGTTCTTCTTCAGAACCCGCAATGAAAAATTGCTATTTATGGAGAAATTTTTTTTTGGTTACAGCTTTAATGACAAAATAATTGGTATGCTGACTGAAATAATTTGTTAAACTCGATTTTTAATCAAATGTTGTTAGTTGGTCTAACAAATCGAGTTTGGTTAGAGAAGTTTGAAGAGGAAATAAATGCTGGTTGTTATCGTAACAATTTATATGTATGTTTTGTAACCAAACTTGTTGATATAAAAAAGATCTTTTGGTTATTATAATTAACTTCAGTTTTATTGCTGATGAATCGGTAATCACAACCAAATAATTAACTAAATGTTCGTTGGGCTAAGAATAATTTGGTTACTGGTACTAACTTTTTCATCAAGGGCACTAATATATAGTTATATGTATATATATCTATTATATATACGTGTAAATATATATATATTAGAGTTATATCTATATATATATATTATATTATATATATTATATATATGTAGTTATATATATATAGTTATATATATATATGTTGATTAATATTATCTATATATAATAATATAGATATATTATATCTATATATATATATATAATGTAAAGTAAATTAATCATGTTAAATCTTAATAACATAATTGGATTAGTCTACCTTTTACTTAAATTCATTTAATATTTCGCGAGTACATGACTATAGAAATCTCGATTTATTTTGTTAAGGACTATTTACTTTGAGTACACTTTGAGTTATTATAAATAATAAGGTTATAACAATCTAATTATATTTGATATGATTTGATTTTTGGATTTTTTTTAATTAATTTTAAGGTTATAAGTAGGTAAAAGCCATCGCTGCAACATACTTCACAAACAGTAAAATAGACAGTCCACCACATTATACAAACAATACATTCGTTCAACTCTAAACTACGCTTCCAACTTGATACCCCACTACTGACTAAAACAAACATAAAGAAACTCCAAACGACAAAAAAACAAAGGAACTAAGAATCATAACAGGATGCACTTCAACAACACAACACCTACACGAAGAACAAATCCTCCATAGACACACACGCTTGGAACTGATGCACACAATTCTTTAACAAACTCAAACACCCACATCCATGCACATTGCTATCTCTAACATTCCCACATAACTCAAACACCTCCTTTTTTCACCAGCTCAAATATTACAAACAAATTCTGATAACATTCACACACACACACAACACACACACACACCACACACACACACAACACACACAACACATATCAGAAACTACCTAAGACTTGACCATCCAAACATTTTTAAAGTAGCCGCATCAGAAATAGCACAGGATTTCACTCACTACCGAGAACAGTCAGTCAACCTTGGCAAAGTTAAAATGCGGCACCACCTAACTTACCATAATTAAAAAGCGACAGAATCAAACCACCAACCACACACATCCCACACAACTGTAACCAAACCTGTCCCCTATTCACTTTTTTATCTCATGCTCTATTCTAATCTCAACCTAGACCAATTCTGAAACATTTCACCTGAAAGATTCTCTGGAGGAGGCCGGGTTTGCGTCGGCGGGGTTATTGGGCGCGGTATTGGCTTCTCATGATGGGGTGGTCAGGAAGTGAGAAGAACATAATTATTATATACTATTATATATATTAACTATATATATATAAATTTATATAATATTAATTATATATTATATACGGGTATATATATATATATATATATATAATATATTTAAAATAAATAATATTATATATATATATAGTATATTATATATATTATGTTATATATATATATATATTATATTAATATATATATTATATAATATTAATATATATATATTATATAGTATCTATTATTTATATATATATATATATATTACTATATATTTATATATATATATTATGTATATATCATATCATAATATATATTATATTTTTTATATATATGATATATATAGTTATATATATATATATATATATATATATATACATATATATATATATGTAATATATATATATATCTTAGTAAGTAATTATTATATATATATATTGTAATATTTAAAATATTTACTTATATATATATTAGTTATTATTAGTATATTATACTAATGAAATATTCTATATAT
Source organism: Trachelipus rathkii (assembly GCA_015478945.1). Lineage (NCBI taxonomy): Eukaryota > Metazoa > Arthropoda > Malacostraca > Isopoda > Trachelipodidae > Trachelipus > Trachelipus rathkii. The sequence goes on from JABUQX010055271.1 coordinate 2,517, forward strand.
ATTATATATAATTAATTATCTGCCAATTATTCTGGCAATTTCTTCTCTACCCCAATACTGAATTTAAAAGGTATTTCCCAATGTTCCTTTAGATTTCAGCAACTCTTCGAGAGAATATGAGAGCAAGCTCGACGAGGGATTGAAAGAAAGCGGTGGTGTGTGTGGGTACTTTTGTGAAAACTGTCTCAGTAGAAATATCGAACTAGATGCTTCACAGACCGCGCGGACCTCCTGTGCTCCGTCATAATGTAGGGTTATCTCGCAGGTGGTTCCACTACCGTACCCTCACATTTATGCCATTTCTTTACGCTTGTGAAACTCCATTTTCTTCTTCAGCATTTACTGATATCATCCACTTTTGCTTTTGTTTCAGCCGTCGTTATTACCATAACTCCAACTTATACAGTCAGACTTAACAACCGACTATTTTCAGATCTTTCAATGACAACCATCTCAATGCACTTTCATTTTTACTAATAGTTTCCTGCATTAAAGCATAGCAGATGTTCCAATCCTTATTTGCTCAAATTCATTCTCAACCCTAACTAAACACACCCTAAATGTCATGCTGACAGTCATATGTACTTTAGATCTATCCTATTTTCCAGAGCCAAGTTTCTACTATAAATTAACAGGTAAAACAGCTCTCATAGTAGATCCTAGCGCACGCGATAGACTTTAGTCTATTACATTACCAAGATTTAATTGAGCGGCCACGGTTCTAATTCAGTTTCCGTTCTACACTTTGTAATCCGTTCATATAGTAAATTAGAGTAAATATATAGATTATAATAATTAATTATATTTACTTTTATATTATATTATAATAGTGATTATTATATATATGTTATATTATTATATAATAGTAATTATATATATATTATATAGTATAATTTTATATAATAAGTATATTATACATATATTATATATATATATATATTATATATATATTTTGTATATATATCTATATATTATAATTATATAATTATATATATAATTATATATATAATATATATATATATATCTATAATATATATATTATATATACAATATTCTATATTATTTATAATATTATATTATTGATTAATATTACTATATATATAATATAAGGTATAATAATATATATATTTATATATATATATATATATATATATAAGTATATAATATATATATATATAATATATATAGGACATGTTATGTTTAAGACTCCGTCAGTTGTTTGATTTTTTTTGTTTTTTTTTTTATAATATTTCATTTCGCTAAGTATATGATCACTAACAGTCAATTTAAGGGGTGAATAACATGATTCAAAAATATATAGGGACTCGTTTACGTTTTACGACTCCGTCGTTTTAATTTTTTTTTTTTTTTTTTTTAACTAAGGAATACCAAAAGGACCACAAAGATGGAGGAGTCGGGGTCTCGCCTTCCGGGGGAAGACAGGGTAGGACTATCCCCCTCCGGGGAGGGTTCGGAACCCGCTTTTGTATTTGGTGTGCGGGGGGTTCTCCGGCCTCCCGTACGGGGTATGTGAAGACGTCCCGCCCTTGTCCCCGTTCGGCTCACGAGCCCTAATTTTGTTATTTTTATTTTTTTTTTATTATATATTTTCTCTTTTTACATTTTTGTAATAAGCTTTTACGCTGAAATTCATCATGTAATTGGTTTTTCTGTCAAGGTGTCGTAATATTAAATTTCATTTTGATAAAAAAAAAATTTTTGTTTTTTGTTTTGCTTTTTACCATTTTGTAATAAGCTTTATACGCGATTCCAAATATGGTAATGTGATTTTTTTTCTGTAAGTGGCGTACTTTTTGAGATATTTCATTTTTTTTAAAATTTTATTGCATATAAATGTGATTTTTCAAAATAATTATTTAAATATTTCCGACTTTTGAATCACAATGTCCGTTACGACTGAAATTCATTGTTAGTATCATATATACAGCATATGTTAAAAAAAGAACAAATAAAAAATCAAAACGTGACGTCATTAATCAGACCAGGAGCCTATACGTTGATGGTTTAATTATATATACTATATATATAGTATATATGTTAAGTATTATATATAGTATATGGAATATATATCAGTATCATAGTAGTATTTTATATATATATATTATATAGTAATATTATATATATTATATAGTGTACTATTTTAGTATATATATATACTATATATGACCTTAGGTACTTCATAGTTCATACTAACATTCTTTTTTTTTACCAAATGAACTGAATTAAACACTTCTCAAAAATCTTAAGTTTTTTTTTAATATAGATATTTTTTACTTAAGAATTTTATATAAAAAAATAACCTAACTTAACTAACTATCCTAGCCTTACCTAACCTCATCCTCCTACCTACCCTAACCTATCGCTAACTAACTTAACTTAACATTAATATATTTAATAGGAAAAGCAACATATTAAATAAAATTTTTACAGCTCCTATATTATATTTCGTGTTGTTTCAGTTCCATTTTGGTAAAATAAATAAATTGTTAGGAGAAAATACTCAGATATATATATAATATAGTATATATATATATATATCTATATTTATTATTTTAATATAATATTAGTATATATTTAGTAAGCTCTGCAAGTTATGTTATATAGACTAGTATATATATCTATATTAAATTATTACTATATATAATTATGTAGTTTTGTAAACTAAAGGAAGTTAAATAATACTTAAATCCTACGATCACCTTTTCTTCCTTGATTAATTATCTGAAGAATGTTGAAGAGTGTATTTCATTAAAGAACCACCAAAGAAAAAAGAAAAATGATTGGATTCCTAATCTTTTTATCTAGACTGTCACTGTAGTTAGTAGTTCCTATTGTTTAACCAATAGGTAAACTACTAACTACAGTGGCACATTAACAGCAAAAGATAAGATACTTAAAATGGTAAACATATTTTTTTAAAATGCATTGTTATGGTTAGTAACTTCTTAATAGTAAAGAATTCACAGTTTATACACTATACATTCTAGAAGCACAATAACTTCATCACTGAGAACAGCTAGAACCCCTAAATCTCGTTTGTCAAAATCACAAGATGATCCATTGTACATCCCAGAACAGGATGAGAGCATGGATGAGGAGGACTCAGATGATGAAATGAGAAAGGTATATCGATGTAATAAATGCAGCTTCTGTAGTGAGGAAAAAAAGAAACTCGAGCACCATCGGATTTCCCATCTGGGTATGAAAGCTTTTCATTGTTCTTTCTGTATATTCAAAACAAATTATAAGAGCAATTTAAAAGGTCATTTACTCACGGTGCATAACTTGAACCAAGAAAAATGCCTTGGAGAAGTAGCAAAAGCCTGTAATGAGCAAAATAATCATCCTAAAACTCCATTAACTAACACAGCTAAAACTGCTAAATCTCAGTTGATAAAATCTGAAGATGATCCTTTGTATATCCCAGAACTGGACTCTGACTCGAATGAGAAGGACAAGGTAACTCCATCACTAAACACAACTATGGATGTTAAATCTCGTTTGTCAAACTTAAAAGACGATCCTTTGTACATCCCAGAGCTGGACGAGGTCTCAGATGAGAAGGGCAAGGTGCATCATTGTAATAAATGCAGCTTCTGGAGTCAAAAAAAGAATATTCTCAAGTACCATCAGATTACCCATATGGATCGTAAAGTTATTAATTGTTCTTTCTGTTCATTTAAAACAAATTATAAGAGCAACCTAAAAGGTCACTTGCTCACTGTGCACGATTTGAGCCAGGAAAGATGTCTTGAAGAAATATCAAAAATTCAAAATATTATTACTGTATACTTATTTCTGAGAGTGGAAGAGGGTTCACTCGTATTCTGCATTCTTACTCGTCTCTCTTCTGTCTCTTCTGCGTGCTGTCCTCTGTCTCTCTTCTCTCTCTCTGTCTCTCCTCTCTCTCTTTTCTTCTCTCTCTCTTTCTCTTCTTCTCTGCATCTCTCAGTTTTCCTTGTCCTTCCATTCAGTCGTGGTATCGTCGTCGTCGATCTCATCTCTCATCTCTGTATATGTGATATCAAAAATTCAAAATATCATTACTGTTCTTGATACAGTTTATACGCACATAGATAGATTAGAAGCTAACTATATATTATATCATTACTGTTCTTGATTCAGATGCACACAACTCACCAGGGGAGAGCACTAATCAGGACGGGTGTACTCCCATTAAAACACCGTAAAGACAAATGTGGTGAGAAAATATGTAATTTTCTCTACGCGTATGACAATTGCGACCTGAGCACTATCTTTGTTTGGCAAGTGCTCTTTCACTGAATTACCGGGCAATTTTATATATAAATAAAAAATACATAAATACATAAACTTAAATATATACATATACATATACATGCACATACACGCACCATACATATACAAATATACATATCACTACCGTTATTAGCATTATTGTTATCACTAACTAACATTAACGTTGTTATCATTAACATTACTACCTTCACTAATACTAACACTATTATCAATAAAATTATTATTAACAATATTACTATTATCTTTACCACTATTGTTACATTTATTTACCACTATTGTTACATTTAATACCTGTACATGGGTAGAAACCAATATACAAATGTAGCCCATTATGGGGAAAAAAATCTGAGGAGGTTCCCAGCCATTAGCCGCTGTTTGAAATATCCTCTTTTCACGGGTAAATCTCGGATGTGCTCATCCTAAGTTCAACCTTTATTGCGTAGATTTGGGAATCTAGGTATCAATGTCCAAATTTTGAAATATTGTCCAAATACCTAAATTAGGAGCGCTCCTAACTCAGAGGTAGTGCACTCGCCTAGCAAGAGAGAGGGCCCAGGTTCAAGACTGGGTAGAGCGAGTGAATGTAAGCTATTCTCTATTAACTCAAGCTTTGTCATACTCAGACGTTAATGGTAGCGTGCTTTGCTACTAATGTTAAAAATTTCCTGCATCCCCATTAGGCTTTAGTCATTAAGCCCGTGTAACCCAATGACCTTTTTCGATGGGTCCCACTAACATTTCGTGGATTTTCAAGAAAACCATGACCTTTCTGGGGAGGAGGTTTTTTTAAAAAATAATTTTATTACCGAAATGATTATATTTTTGCAAAAAGAATAGATTTCAACTATTTTAATACTTCCACCACAGTTGAGATTCATAATTTAATAATTTTAATGTTATGTCATTTTAAAATCGAAATATTTTAATCCAAATTTATTTTAAAATTTCTGATTTTTTCATAGCTCCAATATCCACTTGTCTACTGTGCAAATTCCTCAAAAGCAAATCTTCTCTTCTTTCTCAAAACCAGATGGTGGGAACGTTCTCCAGATTTATATTTTCTCTTCTCCTTCCTTCACCTTCTTCTGATTTCTTATCTTTTCTGAAATTTTATATGCGACTTGACCGAACGACTTCCAGATCTTATATATAAAATACTTGCACTTATTCATATTACAATAATTTTATTTATTTCTAAATATATTGGTAAATTCCCAAAAAAATTTTTATGAAAACAAATTCTAGAAACAGATTAAATCCCGACATGTCATAATACACTGCTTTAGAAAGCAGTCACGTCCATCTAAATCAACTCATCTTCTTTCTATAATCAGAATAGAGTTAACTGCATTTTGATTCTCTAATTAGTCTTCAAACTTGATTGACTCTCTTCGTGGATCTTTCGAGACACTTTGGCTGTTGTTGGTTGTATTACATCCTGGTAAGCTTAATCAAATCGTATTTGTTTTTTGTTTTTGTTTCAGATATATTCGGGCATTGAAACAAATTTCCCTTTAGCAGATGGCATTAAAAATGAAGAGCTAAATGAAAAGGCATCAATAAAGTCAAAGAATTGAGAGAATCTGAGAGGATCCATTTGCAAAGACTCGGTTACACTTCATCATAAGAATCCCGAAAATTGAATATTACAAAGAATCTTGTCCTCAACACTTAATGGTGTGTTCATTTAAATAATCGTTATTATTATTATTTATTATTATTATTATTATTATTATTATTATTATTATTATTATTATTATTATTATTATTATTATTATTATTATTATTATTATTTATTATTTTATTATGTTGTATGGTGAGCAATTGGAACAAGTATCTGAGTTTAAATATTCAGGTAATATGTTAGATGAAAAGGGAGCGGATGATGCAGGAAAGTTGTGAATGGTAGTAAGGTAGCTGCTGCAATTAAATCCTTGGTGGATACAAAGGGACTAGTCCTTGAAGGGCGTAGGTTTGATGAGGGTTATGTTGGTTGACTGGTGTTAATGTATGTATGTGAAACTATGGTGTGATTAAGTGTGATAGATTTGGTACAATCTGTTTAGATGCAATCTGGTTCGTTTTAGGTGAGTGAGGAATGACATATGAATAGGGTTGTGTGGTGTGAAGAAAGGTGTATATGAGAGAATAAGCGGAAATGTATTAAGATGATTTTGGTCGATATGGAAAGGGTAAATGATTAGTCGTTTTGGTTAGCGATGTTATAGTATTGTTTTGTGCTGGGAATCGACTGGTTGGGAGAACTGAGAAAAGTGGTTTTGAGTCAGTAACAGATTGCAAGTTTTTTGGCATGGGGAGAGAAAGAGGTGCATAATAGGAGCGAATGGTGGTTTGTGAGGTTTTCATAGTTTGTGGGCGTGTCCAAGAATGAACTACTATTTAACAAAGATTTACTACAACTAAGGGTCATTGCTGTTTTTGTGATGCCTATGGGGAATTTATATTTTTTACTGCAGGCAAGCTTTACTTTGGGTAGGGGGGAGAGGGGTGCTTTCTTTCGACTTTGTCATGTTCTACACTACTTTTCTGTTAACAGTGTATGCTGTCCCACCTAACTTCTAATTGTTATAGCAATAAATTTATCGATATTATTATTTATTATTATTTATTAATTATATTATTTTATTATTAGTTATTATTATTTTATTATATTAATTATTAATATTAGTTTTATTTATTATTATTTATTATTATTATTATATTATATTATATATTTTATTATTATTATTATTATTATTTTATTTTATATTATTTCCTCTTATAGAATTTAAGAGCTGAAAAATGTTTCTTCCTGTTGAGAAAGTAAGTAAAAATGTTTCCGATTTCAAATATTTGAGATCAGATGAAGAAAGGATCTTTGGCAAACTTGTGATGAAAATTTTCTCTTTGTGATCTCATAGAAGTTGAGCCCCAAGAATTGAAGGTAAATTTTCTTTAAGGGCCTTACAGGAATGGTAATCATGGATGATTTGTTGTTAATAATTACTTATCAGTTCCCCTTAGTTACCCAAACTGGTGCGCAAAGCATGCCCAGAAATCTGAGGCATACAATGGAAGATTTTTTGGTCATAAATAAATGGTAGCCAGCTACCAATGTCGCCTCTTACGACAAGCAGAACGTACTTTGTGTAAATTACTTGCAAAAAGGATATTATTATTATTTTATTATTATTATTATTATTATTATTATTATTATTATTATTATTTTATTTTATTATTATTATTATTATTATTATATATTATCATCATCCCTTCTCTCTCCTAGACTGGGGGTAAGGTGGCAACATGTACCGGAAACAGTAAAATAGGAGAGTTATGAAGTCATAACGGTTAAAAATAAATACCTCAGCAGTACTGCCCTTTAATACCTTTTTAAGGAGACTCGTGCAGTTTGATGGACCTCCTCATGCAATCTATGTCAATGTAGGGTTCATGCTTTTGGCCCAGGTGGGCTACCCATATCCTCACAAACCGCATTCACTCCCTTATGCACTTTCTTCTCTCACTGGAAATCACTTCCTCTTCAGGCATTCCTTATCTGACTCATCCCTTTTTTCTCAGTTCCCTCCAGCGGTCGATTCAGCACAACTCACACTATACATCTGCTGAACCAACTGCTATCATCTATCTTTCCATGGACCAAGCCATTCAAGTACTTCTCATTTATTCTCTCATTCACCCTTTCTTCACACCACACTCTTTCTAATACGTACATTCCTCATTTAATCAATTCTTCTACATTAACACGCCCTATGATTCACATTGTACCTTAGATCAGTACCTTTTATTCCAGACCATAGTCTTATTACTTATACATTAACACAGTCATAATACCTTAATGTATTACCATATGCACTCAATATCAATCGTCTTACATTCACCAAGGTTAATTTGCAGCAACACTTCTGCATTACAATTTCCTACTACACTCTACATTTTCCGTTTTCATCCAGCATATTTCTAAATAGTTTCAACTAGAACACTTGTTCAGATGCTCACCATGTAAAAACTTCACAGAAGACTTCCTCACTACAACCATAAACTTACTTTATCTACATTTCCTTTCAATCATCTTTTACACCTTTAATGTTGGGTTACTCAAAAAATTGTTCATATTGCGACAAAAACCAGAATCATCCCGCATATAATAGGTAGGGCCTGGTAAAGGAGAAGTACAAGCTGAATGACAGAAACACAAGGTAATAGTTACTGTGTCCGAATTGAAATTTACGGGTAGAAAAAAGTCTCCTTCATACATTCACAACTTGCTAAATCTTAAGAAACACTACAACTACGATATTGTACTAAAGACTAAGCTACAATCTAGAAGACTGGCAAGCACTTAGTTGCGGAATTGGTATTAGTCCTAGTCACTAATGATTAGTATTATAAATGTGGCATAGTGCTTACTAAGTGATATCATACTTGTTATTAGTATTGCAATGACAATTAGTGTTCTGGACTGTATTAGTCTAGTCACTACTATTAGTAATATTAGAGCTTTATCTAACGGTTATCGTGTTTCTTACCAGAACTGACAAGACGACGTCTCTCCAACAAATTCCCGAAAACACTTCCACTATCGCTGAGTTAATTTCCTCTTTTTACTGTAGAACCCACACCACTTGGTATTAAGATTTCCAGAATCGTTTGGGAGGAAACAAAGATGCAATTCCGTTTTAAATTTATTTAATCTTAACTTTAAGGGGGGATTTCTAATTAAATATTTACAATGATCTCGTAAGATTCGGATATCTGATGGTTTATATTGCACCGCAATTGTAAACTGAATAGGTCCAATGTCCCAAAAATTTCACTTCTGATTCCAATAATAAATAATGAGTGTAAATAAATGGAACAAGGTATGAGGAAATGTGTATATATAATGGATGCAATAAAGACCAAATATATTACTGAACTTTTTATCCTGTTCTGTTCCTGATAGAGTTGTAATGACGGAGAATACAGTTCTCAGGATGACAACAATGTACTGGGCTTCCAAATCCCAAGAATGACGGAAAGGAATCACACTGTAAAATTCCTGAAGTGGCAGACACTGGCAATGGGAATTGCAATGTGATCCAAAAATAAGCATGATGAATTGGCAAGAAGACCTGAAATTTAGCAAGATGTAATCCAAAATTAGCACTGGCAATGTGTGGTCCAAATATAAGCACTGACACTATGATCCCAAGATAAGCAAGAACACAGGCCTCTCAATTAGCAAATCCCAGAAATAGCACGATGATTTGCAGGCCCTGCGCTAGCAAGGAGACCCAAAAATAAGCACTAGCAATGTACTGGCACCTGTATAAATAGCAGAGGCAAAAGCAGATACTGATATGCTCCATAATAAGCAATGAACACAGTTAACGGAATTAAATAATAATAAATTATAAAAGAAGATATGCAATGTTGAATAAAATATTAATACTGAATTGAGTGTTTACCCTAGGAGAATATATCCCTCGATTAGGGTGCTTCCTGAAAGTCCTGTGGGACAAGCAACTGAAGAATCTGATGAGTAAGAAGTAGTTAAGCACTCAAATATAAATGAAGCAATCAAGTAGTAGCACACACAAGCAAGCATATAAACAAATGAATCATAGATCTAACATAATAATGCTTACATTCACAGATGCATATCTCCTGTCGCAAGAATACATTGTTGAGATGGGTCGTTATTGTAGTGGCAACTATACAGAATAGCTGTGAAATGCCTACTACTACTTATAATATATTGTCCTAAAAAATCAAGAATTAGTAGCAAGGGGGAAAACATAAGAACATGATTACAATTTTTAAAGAACAGAAGCAGAAATATATATATATATATATATATATATATATATATATATATATATATATATATAATATATATTATAGTATATATATATATATATATATAATAGTATTTATATATATATTTTATTTATAATATATATATAATATATTTATATATATATATTATAATATATATATATATATATATATATATATACTATTATTTATTTTCTTCTTCATATCATCTTTTTCCAAGATTTGGAGTAAGGTGCTTTTCATGCTCGGAAAAGAAAGCATCAGGAGATTGAAAAAGTCGAAAAGACAGCCACTTACCGCCTCTGTACCATTATGTAAAGGGTTACTTTCTGGAAAGTCAGAGAAAGTCAGGGAAAAAAAATTGGCAGGGAAAGTCAGGGAACGTTTTAAAATATGCTGAAAGTCAGGAAATTCAAAAAAGTTCAGGGATTTTTAAATTTTCCAACTATGAAGATGATCCATGGCACAAGTTTACATATTTTTTTGATATATTTTTTTTTCCTTACTGTATAATTGTGGATGAGGATGGATGTATTTTATAAGTGAATGAAAAGGATGGGCGATGAATGACATTCCATAAAACTACTTCTATCCTGTTTTCTTTCTATTTTTAGTTCACTATAAACTTTTCTTCCTATTCTGTTCATAGAAGTTGTTCCAAGTTCATCCTTCGTTTGAAGGTGATTGGTATATGGCTGTGTTTTAGACTGTATGATTATGACTTTAAATCTGTTTTTATTTTTTCTTTTTAGGGAATTATACTTTTGAGTGTTTTTTTTTTTTTGAGCTTTGGACGAAGTGATTTTGATTTTTGTGTGGCAGTTGAAGGTATTGTATTATTTAATTTCTAAAGTGACTTACAAAAAAAGCTTAACTTAAACGACGCAGTGGTGGAAGTAAACTGAACTTGGGTTCATTTCTGTTCACAGATTTACAATGTTTCGTACTTAATATTATGGAAAGATTTCTTAAGATCTAGTAAAATGAATGCTACAATCCACAACTAAGCTTTTTGCATTAGATCTACATGACAAACTTGAATGCCAGACTGTGCAAAATAAAATGACAGAAAAGATATTAAGATGTTCTCTGAAGTACAAGCCTGTCAAATGGCTCTCATCAAGATCCTAGTATAATTTTTTCATCAGCCAGAACAAGGGAAACAAAGATTTTTGATTTATTGCTAGAGGCATTGTACACCAATAACGAATCACAGAATCTGTTGCTGAGAAAGAAAAAGAATTACTCTACTTTGCAGTGAAGGCTCATTCTAACCTTGAATTAAAATTAAAAATATTTTGGATGGTGATTGTACTTCTAAGAGACTTGATGAGTTTTTTTTCTGTCTATACGTCACTGAAGAATCAATGTTATGCGGGATTGTGGCAAATTATTAAATATAGGAATGATATTTTTCGCATGGAAATGCGACAGTGAAAGGAGGGTTTTTCTATTAAATCAGCATTTTGTGGAGAATCTGAAAGAAATTTGCTGATTCTCTCAGACAGTGACAATGGTTAAGATCTCATGAAGAGTATTCATAAAAGTTCATATCACTCAAAAATGTTGACAAATGTAAAACTGCCCATAGGAGATATGAAGTACATCTCAAAGAGTCAACAGAAAGAAAAGAAGAGAATAAAAGGTTGAAAAAAAATTATTCCTACAGATCAATAAACTTGAAGAGATGAGAAAGATGTAAACTGAAGGCTTTACAGAAGAAGCGCTATAAAATAAAATTGCAAATTTGCTTGGAGAAAGTTAATCTAAATCTCCCATTTAGAAACTTTTGTGATAGCGTGGACGCCTATTCACCTAGGCTATTAAAGTAAGCTTTTAATTTATTTTCTTTTTTGTATAATAAAACTGTTTTTTTTTTGCAAAAAATAAAAAAGGAGTGCTTTGGACGGCTATGGGTAAGGTATAGGTGATTACTAAAAAAATATTTTTTTAAATTCAACCTGAATCTTGCAATTTCAAATAAATTTTTCAAATAATTTAATGTATGAACTGAGTAATAGGCTGCAATAATATTATAGATTTTTTAATACTTCAACAAATACGTATAACACTGGTCGGGAAATTTTTGCAGATTTGTCAGGGAAAGTCAGGAAGATAAATTCCAAATTTAGTGTGAACAGCTGATTAAGTTAAGACTCGTGCAATCAAAAATCCACCCTAGAGCTTCATGGACCGCGACGGATCCTCACTACTATGGCATATCTCAGTGTAGGGTTCATCCCTAGCCCAGGTGGGCTAACAACATACCTTACAAACCGCATTCTCTACCTATCAAGCACATTTCTTTCGCTCTGCAACTCACATTTTCTCTCCTGCAAACATTCTTTACTGACGTCAATCACTTTTTCTCGGTCTCCCAGCCGGTCGTTCCCAACACACTCACCATATACATCCGCTTACAACGACTATCATTAATCCTCTCACATGACAAACATCTCACATACTTTCATTTATTCTCTCATTTACCCTTTTCTTCACCCACACAACTTCTAATACGTCATTCCTCATTTTATCATTCCTTCTCACACCTAACACGCCCTAAGATTGTCATCTTGACAGATTTGAAGCTTTGAGTTATACTTTCTCTTCCAGACATAGTTACTTTATACTATATATATATGTATATATATATAATTATAATTATATGTATATATATAATATTATATTATTATATTATATATATCTATTATATATAGTATTATATATATATTATATATACTATATATTATAATTATTATATTAATTTTTTTTTTTTTTTTTTATTTTTTTTTTTTCTTTATCTACCTTTTCTCCCAAGACTGGGTGTAAGGTGCTACAAGCATCGAAAAAGAAAAGCAGTAGAAGAATATGACAAAAGTCGATAAAGAAATGAATAAAAAAAAAAAAAAAGACCAGCCTTACCTAAGCGTCCCCGCTCTGTACATTATTGTAAAGAATAGTCAGTCAGAAATTCACCTAGAGCTTCACGGGACGGACGGATCCTACTATGTTAAATTTCAAGTGTAGGGTTTAATCCCAGGCCCCGGTTGGCGCACAACATACCCCTATCACAAACCGCAATTCTATCCATATCCATGCACCTTTTCTTCTCGCTCTGCAAACTACATTTCTCTCTGCAGACATTTCTTTACTGACTCAATCCACTTTTTTCTTCGGTCTCCAGCCGTCGATTCCCAACACACTCACCATATACATCCACTTAAATTAAACGACTATATTCTTCCTCTCCCATGCAAAACCCATCTCATTGATACTATTCATTTATTCTTCATTTACCCCTTTCTTCACAGCCACACAACTCTCTAATATACGTTCATTCCGTCAGTTTATCAATTCCTTCTCAACTAAAGCCCTTAGATTGTATCTGAACACATTGAACTTTAGATCTATGACTTCTTATTCCAGACTAGGTTGGGAAAGAAAAACAGCTCGTTTTATTTCGAAAACAACGGGTTTTTTTCCTGAAAAAAAACAGCTGAAAAAACAAGTAAAAATTTGTTTTTTTCGTTTTTTTCAAATTTGAGGAATTTACATATGAAAAATTAATTATAAAATTTTAAAGCAAAATATGCTCTAATTTGGATATTTTTTCCAGTTTCCTACAAGGTGGAAGCCCTGAGTTTGTGTTCAGAATTTTTATGGGATATATTTCCATATTTTTTATTTTATATTCTGATTATGATATATATATTTTTGTTTGTGGCTTCATTAATGTTTTTATACTCTGTTTATATAAAGGTATTTATTTTATCAGTAATTATTTAATGAATTTAGAAATGGCACTTATTTGGCTTTTGGGGTGCAAAAGAGTGTGTGGGATGTACTTTTTAAGAAATAAAAGGTAGCAAAGGCCCTCGCATGAAATATAAATTTTGTTGTGTAGACGTTGCAAAACTAGTATTATTGCTCATAATCTAGAATAGGAATTTTCTAGATAATTCTGCCCACTAGAGAGATGATTATGCTAAGGCAGCTAAGTTAAGAGTCCTGTATGTCCCATGTTTCTTACCACTGCATTACTCAACGATACTTCATACTGACTGAGATAGTAGAACTTATCAGTCATAGTCAAAATTAAATGTGGTGCATAAGCTGACTGAGCCAGTGAATAATTGAGCTGAAGTAGTCACAGCACGTTAGTCAGTTAAAACTAGTAGTGTCTGGGGAGTGGGGACTAGTGATTGTATCAAAATGATATTCCAAGCCAAATATTTAATTTAGTCATTCACTCGTCCTCCTTCATTTAACAATCTTCGGTATTTGCTATTTTTTTCAAATTATTTTTGTAATTATTTCATTTGCATCCCTTAAGTCACTTTTGGGTTTTGTCATTCAGACTCATCTCTGAATAATTAATTATACTTAATTTTAAAAGTAATTATTATATAATTTATATGTATAAAAAAAACAACTTAAAAAACATAGTTAAATTAGTAAGTGTAAACTACAAACAGTTTGTCTGCAGGCTACAACTACTTGTAAATTGTAAGAAAATAATGAAAATATAGAGAAAGGTAATTCTGCTATTTATAATAATAATGGAAATATTGTATTAATTTAAGTATCCTTATATATTGAGAAATGACAATACTCAAGTTGAATTATTCTGATATTTTAGAAGATTTTTTTATTTTTAAAATAATTTAGTGAAATTTCACGATATAATGACCATAAAGAGGATACCATGGTGATCATGTTTTTTTCGTAAAAAAAACACGATTTTGAAAAAAACGGTTTTTTTTCCAACTATTCCAGACATAGTCTCACTAATATACACATTAACACAGGTACAACATACCCTCATAAGACCCTAGCGCATCCAGACTTAGTCTTTCAACTCACCAACGAATTATTGCACCGCAATGTCTGCATTCACAATTTCTACTAACTCTCATCTCCGTTCCTGTCTCAATCCAAAAATTAATAAATATGTGACTCAGAGACTTGATTGAAGGTTTTTACCCATCTAAAAATGTTTCAAATACGTTAAACATAAGCCTTATTTATTATTTTACTTTCAAGCCTTCTTTTTACACACGTGCCAATTCTCTATCATCTCTAACTCTCTTAATTCACACTCGAACATCATCCCGCATATAATAGGGTAGGGCCCCTCACTAGTCTTCATTCTCCTCATTCTAAACCATTTCTGCCACCCCACCACCCCACCCCCCCCCCCTCCACCCAATCCCCCCACGAATTTCCTTTCTACATCCATAACAAGTTTGAATACCAACGGCAACATATATATATATATATATATAATATATATTTATATATATATATACTATTATATATTATATATATATATATAATATATTATATAATTATATATTTTAATATATATATATAATTATATAATATTATAGTTATTTATTTTATATATTATATATATATAATTCTTTTTTTCTCCACCTTTTCTCCCAAGACTGGGGGTAAGGTTTGCGTACATGCTGAAAGAAAGCAGTGAAGAATATGAAAACTAACCGACTATCATTCATCTCTCACATGACCAACGATCATCAACATTTTCATTTATTCTTCATTTACCCCTTTCTCCACACATCTCTCTAATACGTTTCATTCTCTTTTATCAATTCTTCTCACACTTAACACGCCTAGATTGTCCATTGAACACATTGAACTTTTCGATCTTATACCTCTTATTCCAGACCCATAGTCTCACTACTATACATTACCACAGGTAAACTACACTCATGTAAGACCCTAGCGCACTCAAGACTAGGGAGCGGGGCTGGAATTTTGCCGGGGCCGGGGCTGCTCTAATTTAGCGGGGCCGGGGCCGGGTTAGCTAAAATTAGAAAGTGTAAGTAAAAACACTGAAAGTCTTTAAAACTTAGGATGAAATACATATAATTTCATATTATTAATAATTTAAATTATCAAAAAGGAAGTCATTTAATTATTCAATTAAATACATATATATATTTAAAAGAAATTTTTTTAGAAAATAATTGATTTCTAGAAGAATAAGTTGTATTAACTATATATATATAGATATATATACTATATATATATATATTAATATAATAATATACTATATTATATATATTATATATATATATTATACTCTCATATATATATATATACTTATATATATATAATATATATATTATATATATATATTATATATTATATTATATTATATTATATATATTATATATATATATAATATATATAATATTTAGAACTAATTTTGTCGGTAGTGTGATAATTTACTTATTAGAGAGAAAGCTTGGATTTCAATTTTTTTAAGTATTATCTTTACTGTCACTTCATTTTATTTACTAAATGTACCACAAAATAAAAACATTGTTAAAGACACTTTTTTTTATGAAATTAAATTTTAAAAAAGGAACTAATTTTTTCCGAAACGCGAGACCTCTTCAGGTAAGGGAATGGATTTCTTTCTTGATCTTCATTGTTCAAGTGTGTTTCAGTTGGTCTGATATTTTCTTCATGGTGTTGTTGAAAACTGTTTTGATATTTTTCAGATATTCATTATTGTATAGAAAAAGATCTTAAATTCACCGGGATGCTTATTGTAGTTTGTTAAATATTATAAATGCAAAGGATTCCATGATTTTTGCGATGGTTGTGTTGGATTGATATTTCTGATATCTTTTGATTGTTGAAATGAAATAGATGGAGACC
>JABUQX010055272.1:0-12500 GCA_015478945.1 Trachelipus rathkii
CACCACTATTTTCATATTATATTCCACTTTAATCCTATATTGTGTTAAATTAATGTCCAGTAATTCATATATATACATTATTAATATATATATATATATAGATATATTATTTTATTATATATATTAATATATATATTATTATATTTATATTATATATTTTATTATATATATATATATTATATATATATATAGTATATTTATTATATATAATTATTATTATATATATATATATATATATATATATATTATATATATATTATATATATATATATATATATATATATATATATATATATATATTTATATATTTATATATATAATATATATTGTATATATATATTATATATATATATTATATTATATATAATTTATATATTATATGTAATATTTATATATATATATATTATTATATATAATATATATTATAATATATTATATTTATATTAATTATATTATATATATATATATAATATATATATATATATATATATATATATTATATTATTATATATATACAGGGCGGGATTCAAAATTATGGTAAAAATATTATGGTAAATGATAAGAATGTAAAAATAAAGTAATTTCTATAAGGTATGACGTAATGTGCTTATTTTTTCCGTCTGTTTCACTAAATGTTTTTTTTACTAAATATTTTTTATCTACGAAACCAAGTAGGTTACAAATCCTATATTTTGGATGAGTACTGTTGTTGTGTGCTAAGACACAAAAAGAAGTATCTTTTATTCTATTTAAAAAATGGAGGCTGTAAAAGTATTTGAGGTGACAATTCCATGAAAGCGGGATGCCTTAGGTTAAAATGTTAAGAACCAAAAATACACCTATTCGTTGTAGGACGAATCAAATGGTTATAACATTTAATAAATTTGACTGTTTATAAGGGGAATTAATTTTTAGTAATTGGAAACATCTATTTAATAATACAATCTCTTCCACAACAGGCTACACCTTCATTAAACATTTCATCACATGTTGATCAAAAATAACCAGCTATCATGTACATAAATGCACTGTCTTTGTTAACGCATTCATGTACTCATTGCTGTGTGTGTTCTCTTAAACGTGTTTGGAACGTAAATACCACGTGTATTCATTATTTGATAGATTAGTATCTTGTTATGGAGATGCGTTGTCACGAGAGCTGCGAGTCTAAATACTCTGTGTGATCGTAGCTCAGAGGGGATTCAGGGCAGATCTGGTCAGATTCGAGTGTACAAATGTATTTTTGTTCAGCGCAAGGTTTTTTTGGCCCTATTATACTGCTGTCTGAAAAGGAATATTTTGCAGTCAAGAGCACCTGAGAGGAGCAGACCACAATCTACTAAGGACTGTTGAATTTATAAGAATTAGTTACTTGATTAATTTCCGTGAGTATTCCTGTAAGAGCACGCAGAATATGTCACTATACAGTTTAATTAGAACAACTAGCATTTGAAGGTATACTCACACGAGCAGAGCAGTTACAGCCGGATACACGTCGTCTATCTATTGCCGGACGCAACTATGCCTCCTCGTGTTGTCTATTTTATGTCATGGGTTTTAGATGTATTGACCTGACTTTTTAACTGAAGGTTTTTTCTACCATGACTCGAGGCTCACATTAGCACAAGACAGTATCGTTTAAGGTTATAACCGAAAACATTTGGGCAGAGAGAATCCTTTGTGCCATTAAAACAGAAATCGTATCAGCCAACATCATTTTCAGAAACATTTTGGGCAGCAATTTTAATAAGATCACGTACTGTTGCGACGTTCCTCCCAGGCTTAATGAGCATAAGTCTACCTTGAATTTTTTGAAACATGACCTCGTCATTTGTTTGGATGATGTACCGTCTTCAGTTTTCGCCAAAACAATGTTTGGTTTATGCATGATGGGGCCCCTGCACACTTTAGTGCTGCAGTTCGTGAACACCTAAATGAGACTTTTCCCAATCATGGATAGGTGAGGTGGGCCATTTCGTGCGAGGTATCTACCAAACCTAATCTTTTGGATTAAATTACCTTTGGGACATTTAAAGACACTAGTATCACTCTTCTCCATGATCGAACGAAAGTTGTTGAAGACCTACGATTAGGATTATTGAACGGGAGTTTGAAAGTGATATAACAGTCTGGACAGTATGTTAGAACAGGGCTCCGACGATGATGGAAGACGCATGGAACGCGTGCTCATGGGTAAAAAACGGAGTCATATTTAAAGCTAATCAGTTTTTAGTCTCTACATGTATATCATATTGTTAGGTGCCTTTAGAACAGTATGGTTTATGTTCGTACAAATTAAACCGTAATCTATAACATAATATAATGAATCGAGTTTATGTTACATCTTCCGCTATTCCGAATGATTTTTTCGTTTCAAGATACTCCTTTTAACTTGCGTGTCATACTAAAATTTTTGAGTTTGTAACTTACTTTGTTTCGTAGATACAAGATATTTAGTAAAAAACACATACAGAAGCATCCAGCACGACTAACATAAGGCCATAACGATTGATGACATTTATAGAATTTACGTTTATTTTTGCCATTTCTTATCAGTTCCTAAATTTCTTAAACCATAATTTTGGATCACCTGTATATATATATATGATATAGGTTAATATATTAGTATTAGTATATATAATTACATAGTATATCCTATATATATAATATATATATATTATAATATAGTATACACTATAAGCGATAGTATGTATAAGTGATGATGTGTTTATGTCAGTCGTAATGTCACTCACACGGAGAAGTTATGACACGCAAAGCTACCGATGAGGTAATGGAGAGATTTGTATTCGCCTTTAATCGTAAGGAGCCGTTCAGCAGTGGTATATAAAAGGCTGAGTAAGTATAGACATTGGACTGAGTCTAAGAGCTTGTAGATCGAGTGCAGAGTATGCTTGGTCTATACGAGAAGCGGATAGGATGCACTACTATAAGATATATATATCTATATATTCCTATATATATATATACTTGTTTAGACTTTCGATGATAATACGCTATATAATTATATAATAAATATATATATATATATTGAATATATATACTAATATAATAATATACATATATATACATATATGACAGGTATATTTGTATAGAGTTATATATATAGTTAGTATTAGTATATATAATTTTTATATTATATATATATATACTTTATTATATAATAATACTATATATATTGTCAGAGGGCGGGTCGTTTTTATTACAGGGAGGAAGGCACAGGAGGTCGGGGGCCATGCCTATAAAAATAAATAAAGCAACTAATGCTAAGAAGCATCATTGAACATCAATTAGCGTATTTATTTCTATTAAAAATTATGTTTAAAATGTTTTGCAAAGGACGCCATATTTTTTACATTAAAATCATTATTTTCTTCCGAAATCATTTATTTTTGTCATAAGAGAGGCAGTGTGTCGTGATGGAGTGGCAAGAGGCTAGACGGTCGTGTGGTCGAGTATTGAATGATAGCTTGTGAATTGAGGTACAATGAGAATTCAGACAGATTATTGATTCGGAATGAGAAGGCTGATGCAATATTAAAGACTCTATGTAGATGTGTGTGGGCTACTGTAACCTTGTAGCTTCTATGATAAGGAGCCTTTTTCCACCAAGGCCTCCTTTCGAAAACTTCATCAAATCACCACTCCAAAATCTGGCATCTAGCCCATCTTAAATATCCTCGGGGACATTAGTGTGCTTACGGAATATTACTAACTTTGATCGTGTTAGGAGGAAGAGTACTGTGATATGATGGGATCGTGACGTAGTCGTATAAGTGATACACTTGAGCTAGCGACAACTATATATATATATATATATATAGAGACGAGGGAGGAGAGAGAGAAGAGTTTATCCAAAATATGTCACTATATTTTGTTAAACAATTTTAGATTATATTTTTTGGTTGATTTTGAATTCATAATTTGTGGTTAATATCAACATTTTGGTGGACATCCTATAAGTACGGCGAAAATTAGTTAATATTATATTGGCATCTGTGCTTCATATGGTTTTATTTGCTTGAGAAGTTGTGAAGAAGTGATCTAGATTAATAAATCACAGATGTCGCGGATGAAATTAGCGCCGTTGTTAATCGTTAATGTTTGTGGCAATTGAAAAAATGAATCACTGAAGAAAAAGAAGTCTTTTTCTTTATTAACCATTCCGTTTGCCAGACGTAGTGAAGAAGAAAAAAAACTCATTATCACACACATACTGTGCAAGTCAACTCCAATTAGATCATTAAAGTAAGTAAAAATCAGAAACATCAGGATGTTTAAGAGAGTCTTTTAATGATCGTTTAAGTGGATGTGTATAATCGTGAAAAATATGGTTTATGCTGGCCTTTGTTTTATTAACTTAGTGCAAAAGAAATATTTGGTGGTGATCGAAGGATTTCGAGATTGAAAAAACTTATCAAGAAGCTTGGAAAGGCATAGGGGTTCTAAAGAACATACTGTCAAAGAATAATCTGCGTGTTCAATAGTTACGTAAACAAAATTTGACTATTTTGTTGTGGAATCAATTAAGTAAACAGGAAATAAGAAATAAAAGTGAGTACATGCCAGAGTAAAAAAATAGAGAATTTTCAATTTTTTGATCATCGCGGATATAATTGGTATATATGGTAAAGGACATCGGACTATGCCTTTCATGGTCGTATGGACGAGTGTAAGGTTCCTCAGCAAAGGAAAATTTCAAGAATTGTTTTGATTTAATACATAAGACGTGATCTGAAAAGAAATCTCATTAGGGAAATTGGGTTTTTTATCCTTGATGTGCATTGGCAAGTGAATATTAAAAGATTATAATACAAAAAAGATTATGTAGAAATTGTTCTTTTCTTCAGAGTGATGTAGATGAACAACCGATATATAAAAGAGCATTTCTTGGGTTTTTTTGAAGGTTGGGCAAAACAGGAGCGCACATCAGGTTTTAGTGAGGACTGTATTAAATTATTAGAACATTTGACTTTCGTAAGGACAAAAAATATCATTACTGCGTCAACTTTTAATGAGGGCTAGCGTTTTGTCTATTGATTGAAGGAGTTCATTGGCGCACAATTCGTAACGCCATGCCCATACTGCTCTTTTTCACACATTTTTAGCTTAAAGACTGGTGGACGTGTAGATGTGTGTAATTGCGTAGCGCAACACAGAGGTGATGTGTGCTGGCACGCTACACTCACTCAATCTATATAATAATAGTGGTGAATATTTTTGGTGCACCTTTGCATGAAATAACTGTTTTTTTTCACCAATCAACAAAAAGAACTGCAATTCTTGATAAAATTGTGGAAAAGCGAATACCTACTAAACAGTTTTAATGGATGGAATTCACATGCAACTTTTTAACAGCTCTTCCTCTGAGGGTTAATAAAAGCGAATAATACTAACAGTTTTATGCGATGGAATTCACATGCAAAAGCTTTTAACACAAAGCTCTTCTCCTCTGAATGGGTTAAATTAATTGAGCGATTTTAAAAAAACTATTAGAAAGATGTGTGACAAGAAAGGTCTGCGTGAGAAACGAGCATCAGCCAGTAAGTTTTAAGATCAATTGTTTGAGAGAATTTTATTTTGTTATTATATTGTGTTTGTATTCCAAAACTTCGTTTATTTAAAAGAGAGTTAGCGTACAATTTTCTTGAAGAAGAGAAAGTAGGAGTATAATCAGAACATGACTGATAGGACGGGATGTCGTAGAAGATCGGTGTTAAGATAAGCTACACACGATAGTGTTAGGGCAGACAGAAAAGTGAATAGAAAAAGAAAAGGAGGATAAAAACAGACGCAAACGAGTTGCATGCAGATAGGAATATCTTAGTGTGGTGAGTGATGTGTATATGAAAGTAGGATGAGATTAAGCTACATAGAGAGAGAAGAAAAGAATTGGGAGGATTTTATGAAAGTGTTAGTGTTACCATGATTTCTTGAACTAACGAGCTGATTGTTCGGTATTTGATGTAACAGAGTCATTTGGATGTTCTAACCGCCTCATTTGTGAATCATATGAACAAACCTTTATGAAATAATTGACTAATCATTCCATTTCGATGATGTGTGGCGTGAAGGGGCAAGATTCTCAAAGATTTAATCGGCTTAAAACTCTTACATTAGGAATTCCCCAAAATTCTTCTAACTTCCAAAACAAGTGTTCCTGAAGAAGCCTTAGATTCTTTAATGGCCACATATGTTATCTTTTTTGACAGATCATTTTTACGTAATGAATTAACAGTGATTTATGACCAACAAATCTAATGCTCTTCGGACAAGGAAATTCGAAAACTATTTTAAAAACCATCGTAGAGAATGATTTACAAGATGTGTTTCCTGAATCTTATAGACTTTTTAGTCTGATCGCCACAATTCCAGCAGCAACGGCATCTGTTGAAAGGAGTTTTTCTTGCCTGCAATCGTATAAAAGGACATCCTCCGAAGCACGACTGAGTTCAGAGCAGACAGTAATTTGGCTAACTTTACAAACATAGAGCTGTGTGTGAATTTTAATGGTAATGAAAATTTATAAATAAGTTCGCAGAAGAAAAGGAAAGAAGAATTGATCTGGTTCTCGAATGCAGCTATATTTGTAGAGTATTTTACATACATTTGTAAGCGGCCTATTTTTCATATATATATATAATATATATATTATATTATACTATATATATAATATATATATATATAATATGATATATATATTATATATATTATATATTATACATTTATATATATTAATATATATAGCATATATATATATACTATATATTATATATATACATATATATATATATATATATATATATATAATATTATATATATTGATATATATATATATATAATATATATATGTAGAATATATATATAATACCTATATACTATATAAGGGAAAGATTTGAATGTAAGCCACATATAGCTGGTTGGTTTTTCGCAATTTATCAAAAGTTAGTTTATTAGAAATAATATAATATTATAGTTATATTATATATACTTATTAGTATAATTTATATTATAACTTTGTTTATTATATTTATATAGAATGAGTCTGACTGACTATGGTTAAGAATATACTTATATTATATTATATTATAATTATATTAATATTATATTATGATTATATTATATATATTAATATTATATTATATTATATTAATATCATTATATATTGCATTTTGTCAATACCTCTCTCTAATGTGTTACCATAGTATATTATATGTGTTATGTATTAGCATTATTAACATATTTCGTGCTTTAATATTTATATCGTTATTTCTTATTTGCCATTTCCCTGTAGCTTGAAGATGGGAATGTAACAATTCCAGAAAACTTTGCTAATAATTTGATTTGGTGTTTGTTATTATTATGAAGTTAAGATAGAAATAAATAGCTCCGCAACGATATAATATATATAATATAATATTATTATATATATATATATATATATATTATATATATATATATATTAATATATATATATATATATTATATATATATATATTATATATATATATTATTATATATATATATTTTATGATATATATATAAATAATAATATATTAATATATATAGATATATCTATTATATATAATATATATTATAATATACTATATATATATGATATATACTATTGATATATATATATATATATACTATATAATATATATAATATATATTATATATACTATATATATTATATTATGAAGGCGAGGTAAGTAGTTGACTTAGAACCACCTTCAATAGAGGGTTGCTTGATGTTCGCTGTTGAAGAGTTGAAGCTGTCACGATATTGGCGTTTCGTCCCGGGGGGCTCGCTTTGGACTCTCAGTGGTGGTCGAGTCCCCTTCCACAGACGCCACAGAAGCTCCCAGTGACAATGCCGCGGCACACCGCGCGATCTGCGCACTGGAGACGTTGGTCAGGGCTGTCAGATAGGAGCAGGTGTGCACTGACATTAAAGCCACTGAGAAGGTTTCGACCACTCTGTACTCTTACGTGGTTGGTCTGCACTGCAGTGAGAAGCACAGTCCAGGCGTTACAGGATGACCGAACAAAGCAGCGCCCAGCAGAAGAAACTTGAAATTGAGTGTGTTCATAGATTGCTTGCTGGTGTTGTTGTGCACTAGCATTGGCACAATGTCACTTCTGGTGGTCACCAATATGAAGGGAGGTAGTAAGTTGACTTGAGAACCACCTTCAATAGAGGGTTCTTGATGTTTGCTGTTGAAGAGTTGAAGCGTTGTCCACGATAAATTGGCGTTTCGTCCGGGGGGGCGCTTTGGACTCATCAGTGGTGGTCGCAGCCCCCTTCCACCAGACTCCACAATATCATGTATTATTAGTACTCTTAGTCATGTATATATATATATATTATATATATATAATATATATAATATATATATATAATATTATATATATATATTATATATATATATATATATATATATTACGTTAATGCTACAGAAGTGAACTTTGTTTTGTAAGCTGAAAATAATCAGTGAGATTTTCAATAATAAGTTGTTCTAGATTTTCAATGCGTGAATATAGTTAATTGAACGTTTAAATCCCTGCTCGGTGTGTGAGTGGGTGAAAAACAGTAAAGTTTATATGTAAAAATTTTAAAAGGTATGCGATTCTCTCTTTCTCGCATGAATCCCATTTTTGTTAGGGAAATGTTAGGAAACGTAAAAAAATATCATCGTAATCTCTGTTCAAGAATCATTCTCGAATTTATTGTGTTATGCTGCGGGGAAAAGGTTTCCAGTGTCTACATGTAGCACAACAACATATTATATATATATTGATATATTACTATGGTGACTTCATATATATAGGTATATTATAGAGATACATAGATACTGCGATTTCATGAGTTGTGACGTAGGTATATACATACGTTATTATACATATATTATATATATAGGGTATACATAGATTTATATATAGTAGTATCTATATAGTATTTAAATTTATATGGGTGTGTGATAGATCGATAAGAGGCAAGAGAACATTACCGATATGCTGGGTGTATAGATTATCGATAATTGGCCAATTATGAGAGTTCTAGAGCTAAGAGTGTTTGACTAAAGTTGTACTTTGGAGACGTACTCATTATTATTGATGATATATTTAAGCTTAATAATGGGATAAAAACTAATATAGGGCGTTCTGGTCGCCGGCATGATGACTATCTTGACGGGTTATGAGTATGTAGTAATGGATTGCATATCGAGATGGAGACTATAAGGGGGTTATGTGCTACACATAACCGGTGCTGGACATCAGCAGGATTCACTGTATACTCACTACTTGCAGTCATGAGTGCTATATAAATGATATACTTATATATATATATATATCTATATATACTATTTATATATATATATATATATAATATATATATATATATACTTACGTCAGGTGGTACGAGAGGCGTAATATGAGAGCAAGAGCAAGGAGACACAGGCGTAACAACATGAAGTTTGACCGTTCAGGCTCGATTGAATGTATGTCAGAGCGGACTAAAATTTGTAAGATGATCAATTGGACTGTATAACAGAGCTAGTCGCAATCACTGAATATTAGTCAGGTTAGGGTTACTCTCTCACAGACCTATAAGATCCAGCAGCGTGGTCAATCGGTGTGAGAGGATGCACAGCGGTCGTTGCGCGCGATGCGCACACTCTGAGTCTGTGTAGGGTTCTCCGGACTACATTGAGCTCATCACAGTCAATATAAAGTCACACGAGCGTGAGCTCGTAGATGAACGGCGCATTGCTATAATACAGTGAATAAATACAGTGCCGCTTGCCTCTCTTGAGCGATCCAGGGCGTAGCCAGCGCAGTATATCGGTTACAGGGGTCACACCGTATGCGGCAGTTCACTGTATCGTTAGCGATGATCAGATGAGTTTGTGCACTATATATATATATATTACTATATAATAATATTACATATAGTATATATACATAGTATAAGTTAGTTGTGTCAGGAGCTCTTACGTCGTGCTCTATTAATACAGATACTCGGGGCGATACGAGATGTCGCATGCCTGGTGTGCGGGTCACTATCTGATCGTGGATCTGATAACGTAACTTAGATTTCTGCTGTTAGCGTAGAGTCGCAAAGACACACACAGCGTGCTGTGAATACGTTTAGTTCCTGGGATCTCAACCTGGTTCGGGATACACGGAGTGGTTTGTGATATGCAGCGCGATATATAATGAATGCATGATGATCGATCTGTTAGTAGCGGGATGTATTCTCTTAACATAACGTGTCGGCGGTCTGAATGAAGGATGAGGGCTTAGGTCGATCGGAAGCGGTTCACATCAATTAATATACGTGGTTATTATAGGGTGTTAAATAATGCAAATTATGTTATAATATAGATACGGCATTAAATCATATGGATAGCACACTCAGAAATGTATAGCGCTTGGAATACAGACCTAGATTATTAATGTAGTCGAACAGTAAACGAGTAGTACGAGCGTTAGAATGATCGACAATGAGATACTATGTATCATGCTGAGGGCGACGATAGTATGATGCGTGCTAAATAAGCGCTGTATATAAATATATATATAATATATATATTATATACGTATATATATATAATATATTTATATATATATAATATATTGCTACACTGTGAACTGGGGTAACTTCCATGATCAGTGGCTCATCTGATGCGCACAGGGAGTGAGCTCGTAGTAATTGAGCTCTCTCTCGTAGCTCGTCGTGGACTCTCTATCTCTCGGTTACGGTGGTCGTGGGGGCGTGGGACGAGTAGGACTCTGGTGTGGAATGAAACATCGACCCCGTTCAAAAATTTTATACGTTGATATTACAATAAAGTGTACTATTTTAGCTGTTTTTCAACACAACCTTCGCACACCGGAGCAGGATTAAACGTTCAATTAACTATATTCACGATGAAATCTAGGAATGACTATTATTAAATCTAACTGTTATTTTCAGCTCAGAACAAAAGTTCACTTTGTAGCTTAACGGTAATATGTATATATATATATTATATATATATATATAATATATATTATATATATATATATATTATATATAATATATAATATAATATTAATATATATATATATATATATATATATTATTATATTATCATTATATTTCCGTTGTACAGAGCTGCAGGACGCTTGGACCAACTCTTTTGCACCCCACAAACCTCTTTCCCAAGCCTTCCACCCATTTGGAAAAAAGGTTATATATTAATGCTTGAAATTAATAATTCTCAAAATTATGTTCAAAAACAATAGTTTCGGCAAGCCTTTCTGGCGAGAGTATGCTTATCTCTTTTCGTCGTAAAATGAGATCTGCACCACTGAAGAACGCTCACTAAAATACACTTGGTTGAAGGGTATTGCTAAAATTCCCTGACGTATCTCTGTAAGATGTGAAAACTTTACAATTATTATTCCCAAAAATCAGTGGATATTTATATGATTCCAAACTTTTTCTTCTCTTTTTGATATTCTTCGTCAATGATAGTGCTTTTTTGACACTTTGAACAAGAGCTCTTCATCGTGCTAAAGAGCGAAAAAACGTTTATGGATTCAGCAATGATCGCTAACAGATGTTAATTGCGTGTCTGTTTGTGTGATCTTTTTGCTTTTATGGCTGGTGATAACTTTTCTTCTGCTTTTAGCAGCATTTCAAATCAATAGGCATCCTTAATTAATTTTAACCCTCTGTAAAACACGTGATTCAGAAATATGTTTTGTATCTGAGGAATTTTGAAAAGTTGTTAAATTGTAACATGCGTCGTCGTTTTGCAGAGTTTGAAAATCTATTATCTATCTTCAGAATGAATGCTTGTGTCATCCTTGAAAGTCCCTTGTATATATATATATATACTTTATATTATATATATATATATTATATATATATATATAATATTTTATATAATATATTACAAATATATATAATATATATAATATATATTTTATATTATAATATATACTATATATATATTTATATATATATATATTATATATATATATATATAATATATATATATATTATTATATATAATATATAATATATATATATATTATATACTTATATATATATATATAATATATATATATATATTATATATATATATATATATATTATATAATAGTGCACACATGTTTCTCATAATTCATAGTATCTATCCGCTATCCGCAAAAAATTATTGCGGATGCGTATGCGTGAATGCGGCTAGTGAAATGATGCGAATTGCGTTATACTACCTCTAATAATATATATAATATATATTTATATAGTATATATATATATATTATTATATATATATATATATATATATATATATATATATATTTAATATTATTATATATTATATACTATATTATCTATATATATAATAATATATAATTATATATATATTTATATATATATATATATATATATAATATATATTATATTACTATATATCGTTTGCGAG
>JABUQX010055272.1:17500-25000 GCA_015478945.1 Trachelipus rathkii
TATATATTATAATATATATATACACTATATATATTATATATATATATATATATTAACTATAATTATATATATATATATTTATATATATATAATAATAATATATAATAATATATTATATATATATTAATATATTAATATATATATATATATATAATATACTATTATATATATATATATATATATATATATATATATTTAATATAATATATATATATATATATTGGTCTATTTTAATATATATATATATTATATATATATATATATATATATATATATATATATATATATATATATATATATATATAGATTGGTAAATATTGCATAATAATCGCAATTAGATAAGATGTAAATAAAGAAAGAATGAGAAGGTAAAGAATTAACTGGCTTCTCTGGGATTGAACCCACCGGATGTTGCGCGTGAGGACAATACGCCCGGTGCTATACAACTACATACTGAAGCATCCCTCCAAGCAAAATATATATATATATATCTATATATATATATATATAATATATAATATATATATATATATATTATTATATTATATATATATATATATATATATATATTTATATATATATATATATATATATATATATATAATATATATATATATATATATATATATATATAATATATATATATATATTATATATATATTTATATATATATGTTATTATATATATAATACAGTATATATATATTATATATATATATATACATATATATATATTTATATATATAATATATATAATATATATATATATATATATATATATATATATATATATAATATATATATTATGTATTATATACATATATATTAGGGTGACTCTTATCATATTGAAAAAAAAAAATCTGATTTTTAGTACTGGTTATTATTTTGTTCAATGCATCTCAAAATGTTATATACCAATTTTAAGCTTTATTAAAGGATATTAATACGTCGCGCTATAGTTCTAAAAATATAATGGAATTAAAAAAAAATAACCAAAGCGATATAAACTACACACATTCCATTGGAGCTCTGATAAAACACATCCTATCACTAACGCACACTATAAGCAACCAACATTTTTTGTTAAATAACTTTATAAAATAAATAAGTTGGCAACCCTCGGCAACGCCAACGAGATAACAACACTAGCGCATGCTCTAAACAGGTTTTAGGAAAAATTCACTCTCAGTCACATGTTTTTTTTTTGTTTTTTTTTTATCAAAGAAGAGTGTGTGTGCTTTCGGAAATAATATAACATTTTTATTTATAATTCGTGGACATTGTAATTAATAGCAAAATGTCGAAATCTTTACGACAACAAAAATTTCTAATCGGACATTGCAAACATCAAATAACAGGTAGCAAGTTACCATCGAAGGGAGATTGATTACATACTTTGCTTTATAACATGCGAGTTGTCAAACTTAATTTTAATGAAAGTGCAAAGCTTGTCGTGCTCGAATGCTTGATTTATTGGAGGAAAGCAAAAATCCCTGCACAAGAACCTCATAAATGTAAAGGTAAATTGAAGGCATTATATGATACATGAAGAATTTGATCAGACAGAATAAATGTATCATATCATCCTGAGAAAACAACAAATTTTTTCTAATAATTTCTGATATACTTTTGGCTTCGAAAGAAAAATGCTTGCAAATGATACAATTAAAGAAGATTGGCATATTCAGATCAACAACGTGAAAACGGGACGACCAAGTTCGAATGGCTCAGCGTTCGATAGAAAATGTATATGTATTGAAACAGAAGCTGGTTTAGAGATTAGAAAAGGAAAGATAGAAAAAAGAAAGTTTAGATGATCCATCAACTTCAGCAGTTTTTTCTGAATATAATAATAATATATTATTATTTATTTTGTTAGTTCCCGGTAATATGTAACGAATATATGTTTATTTAAGACTAAATTTTATTTTATGCAAGATGTACAAGCCATTTCTGCTTCAGACAGATTCTGGACAGACTCTCAGTTAGAAAATAACGAGGAAGGAAAAGAAAAAAAAGAAAACAAAATAGAAAAGTCACTAAAACTTATTGATGTGGATGAGAAAATGCAATGTAAAAGATGGAAAATACTATTAGATAATTTATGGACAGCCTTTTCTTTAATTGCCCCTTACCAAATTAATACGAACTCCAGTTCGAAACAACGGAATCTTACGAAACATATTCCAAGAAACATTAAAGAAAACTTTGCGCTTTGCTGATATAAAATTTAGATCCAATTGTTACAGATTAACGGGTAAGCCGTAAAAGATTGGCTATAATTACTACTGTAAATAATGTAGAACGGTTACTAGGTGTCCCAATTTGCAAGCAGCTAGCCGGTCATGAAATGACCTCTGCAATGTTAATGAGACTTGGAGAGTGGGTATTTTATTGAAAAACTACAGGTCTTTCTTGTTTTGCTACCAAAGCTTTAAATACAGAAAATTAAAGGTACTTGAACGTTAATTCATAGCAAAATTTTGAACAGAAATATAGTATTTTTATGCTGCCCCAAATCACATTTTTCAGACAATGATTGGTTGCTGATTGTAGAATCTATTTTAAAATGCGGTGAATAAATTTTGACAAGTTTCCTCTAGAATGCTATCAGGAACTAATTGGATCTTGTAATTGTTTTTTTTTGGGGGAGGCGTTTCCCCCCGGGACATACATTTAGAAAGCAGTGATATCATATGGCCATGAATGGTGAAATCCCTATTCTTTAAAAATTCTATTTAATTTCGAACAGAATTTCAAGTTAAGCCAAAGAAGATGGAATATCACTTATACATATAACATGCTTTATTGTAAGATGCTACGTCAAATACTGGATCCATGAAACTAAAGCAATAACTGTTCCACTAAACGATATAAAATATTTGAAAGAATTAGAGCAATACAAGCAAGTTGACGAAAGTATCGCCGAAGTAGCAATCTGTAAATTTTTGAATCATCTATATTATTTAAATGATGAATGTATAGCATTTACTCTAATTGATGTTTCGGTTACTGAAGAAATAAAACTAAAATTGGCACAAAAGATTACAGCAGCATCAGAAGAAGAAAAAGAAAACGAAAAAAAGAAGAAACAGACAAAGTTGAAAGTGAAACTATAAGCAGTGTCAAGAAATTGTCATTAAAATTAAATGTTTTCCAATTCCTGCAAAGTTCAGATGAAGAGATTTTGCTTAAACTAGCTAGCAATTTATTTATGAAATTATTTCGTAGATTTTCAATTGAAAACTTCTAGCACCTAAATCAATCCCAATGAATTAATTCCTAACAGTATCAACAAGGAAAGTTTCGTTTAGAAAAATTAAACATTGTGAGTGATTCTGCTCAAACCAATTCAAGATAATGACGACAAGGTTACAAAGGATGAGGATCAAAAGCAATTTTTATTGCAAGTAAGTTAAACTTCTGTAAGCTGTAATTACAGTTCTCACGACTCATAAAGCTATCTATATGCTTCTATATTTTTATTTCAGAAAGTCCAGGACTATTGCTGTGAATATCCTCAAGCAACTGAAGAAGTGTTACATGAAAAATTTCATTCGTAAAAGTGATTTGATTTATAATTCATTTAAATTAAGGTTTGAATTTTTTTTTTTTAAATATTGAATAATTACAATTTTGTAATTTGTAATTTCATACAAGCTCATAATATATGGGAATTATATTTACATGTAGGAACATAGTTCCACCCAGCACTCCAAAATATGACAACTTCAAAAATCAAGTGGCACCTAATATATATATATATATATATATATATATTTGGTCAAACTATAGAAAGATTCACGAATGTAACTAAACAACTAAAATCCAACACTAAAGCAATTCACATATTTGTAACCAGCGAAAAATTTTAGTTAGGAAAAATCTTTAAAAAGCTATCAATAAAATCAGAAAAATGATATAGCAAGAAATAGTATAGCTATAGCAAAAAGGAATACATTATAACGGCCTGGAAAATGTGAATTAGAATAACAAAAAAAAAAAAAATAAAATAAAAATTATTGTTAATAATTATAGTAATATGAGGAGAAAGCCTATTTAAGACCTTTTATACGTTACTCGTTAAAATAAATAGACTTTCTAGTATAGTTAAGTTTTTAACTAAAAAGAGTACCAAGGGTATACCACCGATGGCAGCTTAGTCGAAAGTCTCTCTGGCCTTCCGAGGGAACTACGGGTAGGACTATTTCCCCCTCCAGGGAGGGTCTCCGAAACCCGCTCTTTGGTATTTGGGTGTCGCGGGGTTCCTCCTCCCTCCCCCTACAGGCTATGGAAAACGTCCCCTTGTGTTCGTGTTAAGACTTACCACATTTGCCGTGTAATACCTTTACACATTATATATGTAAATACATATATATATATATATATATATATATATATATATATATATATATATATATATATATATATATATATATATATATATATATATATATATATATATACTGCTATATATATATATATATATATATATATATATATATATATATATTCTCTGTCCCCTGCTCCTAAAAAAATAGCCAATTTTTATTTTATTTATTTATTTATTTATTTATTTATTTACATTTTCCTAACTAAAATTTTACAAGGATTCCAAAAATGTATTCCTTTTCGCTGTAGCTATTGTAGTTTTATTTTTTATTTTTTGTTTTATTATTTTTTTCAGTTTACACTAAAACTATCTAAAATTTTACCAAGATTCCAACAATGTATTCCTTTTCCCTGTAGCTATTATAGTTTTTGAGATATGAGTTGCAAATATTAAATTTGGCCCTATATATATATATATATATATATATATATATATATATATATATATATATATATATATATATATATATATATATATATATATATATAGTAAAAGTTACTTTTACGCGACATTTTGAAAAAAATTGACTGTTTCCAGATAGGCTATAAAATTTAAATTTTGCTACTTTTTTAGAAGAAAGAAAACTATATTAAAGGCAAGTAAAATAAAGAATATATATATATATATATATATATATATATATATATATATATATATATATATATATATATATATATATATATATATATATATATATATATATATATATATATATATATATATATATATATATATATATATATATATATATATATATATATATATATATATATATATATATATATATATATATATATATATATATATATATATATATATATATATATATATATATATATATATATATATATACTGAAAAAGTTTAAAATACCGTATAATTAATTGACTAAAATTACTTAGGGTGTGAAGCTCCTTAATTATGCTTGATGCTTTCTTTTTATTATTAAATATTGTATGAATTTATTACGAATTGTGGACTGTGGTTAGTTATTAATTATTTTCTCGCTAATAAAGATGTTATAGAGTGTGCTTTTTTTTTACATACCATACGCCAATTTTTTCACAGACGAGTTCAGATGCGCCATACAACTCATAATAGACATAATTAACATTTTTAAATGATTTAATATTTTAATTATTTTATGTAAAACAATATCTATTACAGCACATTAACATTACTTGGCATTAATGGGACTTTTGAGCCTGTTTGGATTTCGCTAGTCTTTCAATGTTTGGTGTTAAATTTGTTACTGAGAGCAGCAGAGAATTCTTCAAATTTGAATCACTTATTCGCGACCTTGTTTTGCTTTTAATAAATTTCATGGATGAAAATGCTTGTTCACATCTGTATGTCATTTTAAAACGACATATATAACTTTGCAAATTTTCTTAGCTCTGGGAAATGTTCACAGGGTAATGAACTCCAGAAATTAATTATGTCAGAATCGTTTTGATCTGGAAAAAGCTCATCAAATTTCATTTTTAATAATGAATTTGTTTTTCAATCAATCAGTTCCATTTGTATGTTACTAGGCATCTGCATTACATTTTTTTTTCACTAAGTGAAAATGGGTTTACAAATGCGAGCATGCAGTTTTCTTCTTTAGCAAAATCATGAAAACGACTTTCAAATGACCCTTGCAATATCTTGATTTTTTCAATATATTTGGTCAAATTGCTATTATCCAGAGCACATTCACTCTGCTCTTTCAGGTGTGGAAATTGACTCAAATCCTCATTTTCTAACTGAGAGATAAACAGTTTTAATTTTATTTTAAATGAACTGATGCTATTGACTAAACTAGGAAATAATTTATTCTTGCCTTGTAGTTTTAAATTTAGATCATTGAGATGGCTAGTAACATCAACTAAAAATGCCAAATCAAATAGCCAGTTGTTGTCAAATAATAGGGTTCTTTCATCAGGTAGCTCATTTTCCTGTTATAAAAATTAGAAACAGCATTTTTCAATTTCCAAAATCTACTCAGAACCTGTCCTTTAGAAAGCCAGCGCACCTCTCAATGAAGGACAAGTTCACCATATTCCAAATCACAGTATTCAAATTCACAGTATTCTCTGAATTCTCGTCTGTTTAATGCTCTTGCTCTAATTTTATTCACACATTTAACAACCGGTAGCATAACATGCTGCATATTTAAAGTTTTTCCACACAGTGCCTCTTGGTGTATAATGCAGTGATATTTTAGTACAGGATGATTTAAAAATTGCCTTTGACTTTACCTATCATTGACAGCGCTCCGTCAGTACACACACTGATGAGTTTGCTATAATCTAATTTTAGATTTTCTAGGCATGATTTTACTTTTTCAAATATGTCTGATCCTCTTGTTTTACCATGCAATGACTCCAGACTGGCAAGTTCTTCAAAGACATTAAAATTATCATCGATTCCTCTTATAAAAATGCTTAACTGGGCAACATCACATATGTCCGTTGATTCATCAAAAGCTAGAGAAAAGAAAGTACAAGAATGGACAAGGTCTTCCAGTTGCTGAAATACATCCTGAGAGTTCCTCGATATGTCTCGTAACTGTCTACCTTGATATAGCACTTTCGTCTGCTTTCCTTTCAATACCTTTATTACCAAGATGGCGTGCAAATATTTGGAGAAAAGGCTTAACAATTTCTTTCCCGCCAGAAAAAGGTTTCCTTTTTTCGCGAATGCTAAAGCAATTTCATATGACGCTTCTGGCATCGCCAAGTCTTCACAACCTACTTTAGCAAATATATTTTGTCTTCTGATTTCTTCCTTTTTCTTAGTCACATATTCTTTTCGTGACTCAGACGCAAGAACAAGCTTCATTTTTTCTTCTATGTTAGTCTGATGCTGTGTTTTATAGTGTCTATTAAGATCAATGCTTCTATTATGTGAAAGAGTACTTTCACAAACAATGCAAACGGTTTTCCTGATGGACTTGCTATAAATAATAATAACATTGTGATTCTGCTTTATCATAAGGTAAAAAAAAGGTAAAACATCAGTTGTGTCACCGGAGGAAACTAGGGGAGAGAACAAAGGAAAAAATCGAAGTTAATTTACATTTTTCTTTTTGCAAAATTTCAGAAAGAGCGTGAGGAAGTAGAACT
>JABUQX010055272.1:30000-35000 GCA_015478945.1 Trachelipus rathkii
ACAGGAATATATGTACACCAGGGCAACTAAACGGCAAGAGAATTTGCTCCCTCGCTGACTAATACGATCAGAGAAGCGCCATACCCAGAATTTACGTTAACCTCCATTACTTTGAAGGGAAGTCGAAGCGCTGTGTCTTCCTGATGCGATATGCGACCTTATAATTGGAAATATAAAGGCGAAATCACCGGATTATTACAATTGAGGGAAACTGAATCGGCAGCATTGGGAACCGAGTTAAAGAATTTAACGGGAGGGGACGAACCTCCGAAAATAGAAGATCCGCGTGATATTTTGAAAATTGACCGAAAGAGTTTGATACGATTACAGAAAGAAGACGTGTCGTTAAATCGGTATATGGAACAAGGTCAGAAGATACGTGATGGTTATACTGGTGAATACGATATATACCGGGGATTATTATATAGAATGGAGAAAAACAACCGGGAAATAATAAAAAGATTAGTAGTCCCGAAACGGCTCAGAACCGAGTTAATGAGAGTCGCGCACGAATCTACGCTGGGAGGACATCTTGGTATAAATGAGACTTCGAGAGTACAGGAAGAGGATCAACGTGGAGTCAAACGAACACTGTCTCCTATTCAGTCAACGGATTACTCAAAAAGAGCTAGATCGGACATTGAAGAACTGGGAATGGAAAATGAACCAAGAATTGATTCGACAGAAGTTGTCCTGGATTGGAACGAATCTGATTTAAGTTCGGAATCTAATGAAGAGATCCAGCACTCTGCAACTCCCTTAGTTACAGGAGACTCTGCCCACATGTGGCGTGATGTAAAGACAACCGACGGAAAGTGTTGTAAAAAGAAATTGCAAGAGAAAGGGTCGGAGTTCGACAGAGTCATCTCTAATGTAGTTGACAGAAATCTTGGAGCCCACAGAAGAATGGGAGAACGCGGTCGTAACCATGGCAGTAGAGGAAAAGATGTCACTGAAGAAGCGGACCTTAAGAATTCGCGAAAGAAGTTAGAGATGAACGAAAATCGTTCAGATAATTTAGAAAATGAGATGCGGATACTACGCTCATCTGAAGATTATACGTTGCAGATTTCTGCCTTAAAATATGATATATCAAAAGAATTGACGATGGGGGAAGATGTGGGAAATAAAACTGATGAACCATGTGATGAAAAGAATGTTTTATCGGAAGAGAAAAGAAGCTTTTTAAAGGAGAGGATGGTCCTTCGTCATAAAGCTTCAAAGTGGACCTCTATGCGACGATCAAGAGTTCTTCGCAATGATAAGACCGAAGACTCGTTAAGAGAAGATATCAAAATGCGAACTCAGAACAAAGCATACAAGAGTTTCGGGACAAGAAGACGTAAGGACGGAATACCTTACCAGAATTCATCTGTGGGTCGAGATGAAGAAAAGAAGAATCCACAGAATCCGTTTCTTCATCTTAATAAGGGGGATATTATCACAGATGAATCTAGATATAAAAAAGGTTAAGCTGCATTATCATCATTAGGAATGCTTTTGGACATATTATTAGTGAGGATCTACATTTCTTAATTAGTTTAGTACTTTTTATCATTTTTATAAGAAAAGAGTATTTTATCATTAATTCAATATTATTTAGATTGTAAAATTATTTCGAATAATTTTAAGAAATTTGTAATAATATTTATAGTAATTTACAAGTAAGTGCATTTAAGAATAATATTAATAGTAATAACAAGTAAGCATATTAAGAAGAAATGATATAAAAGAGCGAGCATTATACATATAAGTGTTCATTCCTTGTTCGCCGCTCTTTATATCTGGACTCTTTGACGTGGATTAAAAGGTTAAGGTTAGTTATTCTCATTTCATTACTGCAAACCTTCCTGGTACAACCTTGGATTTACTGAAGACTGCAAGAGAAGGAGGATAACAAGAACCTGAGAGAAGAC
Organism: Trachelipus rathkii; assembly: GCA_015478945.1. NCBI lineage: Eukaryota > Metazoa > Arthropoda > Malacostraca > Isopoda > Trachelipodidae > Trachelipus > Trachelipus rathkii. The sequence continues at coordinate 31,917 of JABUQX010055272.1, forward strand.
TCCGCGAAATCTTGAGGACCCAAAGGAAGCTCAGGAGGAAACTTAAGAAGAAAGTAAGGAAGCCTCTATACAACGGCTCAAACGACTTGACGGGGATTCAGGAAGACAGAAGTACGCCAGAAGAAATAAAGCCAGTAACGACCTGGGAAGTGTCACGACCCTAGATAACTGCTTCAGAAGGAGACTACTCATCTGTAGGTGGGCCACGAAGGTACCAGGGGCGTATTTATTATTGACATATATATATATATATATATATATATATATATATATATATATATATATATATATATATATATATATATATATATATATATATATATATATATATATATATATATATATATATATATATATATATAATTTTTATATATTTTTTTTTATATGATAATAAATATACATAATCCTATATATATATATTTATATAATAATAATATATATGTAATAATATATAATATATATATATATATAATATATATTCTATTATTTGAAAGAGTACTTTCACAAACAATGCAAAACGGTTTTCCTGATGGACTTGCTATAAATAACAATAACATTGCGATATTTATTACATATTTCTTTATATCTTGCCAGATTTAACAAATATCTGGAAATAAAATGAATTTTTAGCTTTCAGTAAATAAATTCGTAAGAAATAGGCTGACGTAGCCCATTTAAAATATAAAATCTCCCAAAAAGTAGCTCGTAGCAATGCGCCACTTATAATAATCATCCAATGCGCCATGTTTGGCGCATGCGCCACGGGTTGGTCACCCCTGTTATAGAGTGTGCTTTTTTTTAGTTAATTTATGTACTTAATAAATTAAATATCAATGAAAATTACAAGATTAAAATAATGCAAAGGCCGTGTAACTTTATTTAACAGAATAAACAAAACTTATTCTAACCTGGAATTAGGGGCGTTATAAGAAAAAAATTAGGCTCCGTTTTAAATATCGGCGCAATTTTGTTTCAGTAAAAGAACTTCAAACCTATAAAAAATATTAAAAAAAGCAAGTCCAAATTATTTATTTAAATATATCTAACCTTAAATTCTTAAAAATGAAAATAAAAAATATTAAAAAAACAAGTCCAAATTATTTATTTAAATATATCTAACTTAATTAACCATACTTAACCTAAGCAAACTTAAATATCAACTAATTAAAGATTTCAAATTTTTGATATTATAGGAAAAAAGTCGCCAACAAACAAAAAAATTATAGCAAACTGGCAACCCGCAATTTTTTCTAAGATGTGTCGCGTAAAATAAAATTTTCCTATATATATATATATATATATATATATATATATATATATATATATATATATATATATATATATATATATATATATATATATATATATATATATATATATATATATATATATATATATATATATATATATATATATATATATATATATATATATATATATATATATATATATATATATATATATATAGCATGGAAAAGAAATAAGAACAAAGGACGAACTGAGAAGAAGACAGGAAATTCCAAGAGAGCTCCTGCAAAGGTTCTAAATGGTTTTTTGCATCGAAGAAGAAAGTAGTTTGCATGTTGTGGCCAGATTTTGCAGTTAGAAGTTGTTGAAAAAAAAAATTATAAAAGTGAAGAAAATATTTTAATTAATTAAATAAGAATAAAATTAAATCAAAACCAGAGATCTTTCATTAGTATAAAATTAATATTGTAAGTGTGAAGAGGTGCAACAAAATTTTCATTTTGGTTCTTTTTCAGTCCTTATAAATAATAAAAAGAATACTTTATAAAAAATAGATGAGGAGTAACAAATTTTTATAGTTTGTTCTTTTTATTAGAAAGCAATTTTGAACTTAATTATTAGCTCTTCTGCAATAATTGAAATTTGGTCGAAGATGAATGGATATTTCACCGTAGTCGGATTATAGGAAAATTTTCTTCGCATGGTAATAAGGCGACCGTGTTAATTCTTCCCATATATATATATATATATATATATATATATATATATATACAGAGCCCTCTTAACCACTAGGCAAACTAGGCAAATGCCTAGGGCGGCAGAATATGAGGGCGGCCCTAGGTGGCTAGAACGCGGCAGACAACGACAGCAAAAAAAAAAAAAAAAAAAACTATATATATATATATATATATATATATATATATATATATATATATATATATATATATATATATATATATATATATATATATATATATATATATATATATGTATATATATATATATATATATATATATATATATATATATATATATATATATATATATATATATATATATATATATATATATATATATATATATATATATATATATATATATTGTACTATCCATCCTGTTAGGGTATGCCTGTCAGGTGCTTCTCCTCCAGAATCTTCTCCAAAGATTTCTATCTTCAAATGTTCTTCCTCTCTTCCTCTACCGTCTTGCCTCTACGTTGTACAGCCTCTGCCACCGAATCCATCCATCTCTTCCTCAGTCTTCCTGCTGGTCTCCTACCTTCTGGTCTCCAATCCATCATCTCTCTCAATCTCTCCCCTTCTCTCATTCTTTTCACATGTCCAAACCATCTTAACTGGTTTCTCTGCAATCATTCCAAAACAATTCCACTTCCAGTTCTCTCCTCACCAGCTCGCTCCTCATTCTGTCTCTCAACGATACTCCTCTAATGAGTCTAAGTACCCTCATTTCTGCAGCTTCTATTCTGCTCTTTTGCATCGTATTCATTGCCCAGCATTCAGAACCATACAACAATATCGGTCTCAGAATTGTTTTATATATTAATATTTTAACCTCTGTTGGTATCCCTTTCTCCTTTAGCAACGTGTATAACATTCCCACATTCTGTGAAAATCTCCCAATTCTTCCTTTCAACTCATCATCTTGTCTTCCTTGATCGTCAAATACCACGCCCAAATACTTAAATCTATTCACTTGCTTAAGCCTTATATCTTCTATGTTCACTACTCTCTTCCCTCTCTCTTGCAATCACCATTATTTCCGTTTTCTCTCTGTTTATTCTCATGCCCATTGACTTCAGTACCTCGTTCCACCTAT
>JABUQX010055272.1:45000-47500 GCA_015478945.1 Trachelipus rathkii
CAACGGTTGCTAGGAGGCCTCAAAAAAACTGGGAGTTCTGTTTAGGCTGCGAGACTTTTTTTCCTCTTCTCAGTTACTCCGCCCCTGTATGGAGTACTGCTCTCATATCTGGGGGGTGGCTCTGGTTTCACCCGGCTTTTACAGTTATCACGCCACGAAACCAGCGGATCTTTATCTGATTCCAAGCATTTTCGCTTTTGATATTCCTCGATCAATGGTAGTGTCTTTTGACACCTCTGAGTAAGACTATTCATCGCTGCTAGAAGCCAAAAGAACGTTCATGGGTTCAGCAATGGTTTCGCTAACAGATGGTAATTGTGTATCTATTTCTGTGATCTTTTGCTTTTTATTGGCTGGTGATATTTCCGCCTTTAGCAGCATTTCATCACATAGGCATCCTAAATTAATTCAAACCCTCTGTGAAACACGTGGTTCAAGAAATTTTTGGTTTTGTATCAAGGATCCAGAAAAGTTGCCATTGCATATGCGTCATCGTTTTGCAGAGTTTGAAATTCAATAATTATCTATCTCCAGCATAAGTGTTTCTGTCATCTTTGAAAGTCCCTTACTTTTAATAACAGTATTTAGCACAGAGTACTATCATCCGTGCAAAAAAATTAATGCGGATGGAGAAAAAGGATGCGGATGCGGATGTGGATATCCGCTACACCTCTAGTATCGACATTACGACATTTGAAAGTGTCCAAGATAAAGTTATATGGGAAAATAGATGAAGGGAATGTCTTCATATTTTACTAGTGGATGACTTATAAGAGTGAGCATAGCGGTTAAATCTGGTGTCAGTCAGAGAGTTGGGTTGAACACAGAAAGAATAAGACTGTGTGTGTGCACTGCTAAAAAAAAAAAGTGTGTCCCACGAAATGGAGGAAGTATACAACTGAATAGTTCAGAAGAGCAGTGACCGTTGTAAAAGCGATAGTATAAAGAAAGTGAGGCAACAATTTGACGGGTAGAAAGTGACTGAAGAGATTTAGGAAGAGCAGGAGTATTGATAAGAACCATAAGGACCGTCGTACGCCTTCATAGTGTTAAGCTCAGAGAGAGGAAAAATAATATTTTTCGAAGAAATTACAATATTAGGCATGAGTTGGAAGGGGTGGAAAAGGAGGATTAGCACCGGAATCGTCTAAGATGGAATTAGAGGCAAATATTTGTGAAAAGAGTTCAGGTTTAGAAGAAGGTTAAACGATAGTTGTGCCGTCCGAAGATACTAGAAAAGAGAAAGAGGAAGAACCAAAGTTAGAGTTGATGTTTTAGTAAAATGGCAAAAATTAATTGAGGAAGAGGAACCAGAAAGGTTTTTACATTTTCTAGGGACAAAAATAAAAGTAGTTATTTTTATGGAGAATAGATTTTAGGCTATTCCGAGATGAAATATAAATAGGATGAGTTTGTGGTGCTCAAAGACGATGATAATTCGTGAAGGAAGGAAGCGTCTCCGTGCCAAATATCATGAGAAGAAGCAAAGTAAAACCAAGGTTTATTAGATTTAGTTGAAGGGAAAGAATATGGAATGTACGCTTCCCTTTCAGAGAGAATTACCTCGTCTTTGCATTCTGCAGACTCCGAGGAACCCAACCAACCGAAGCAGCAGTAGTCGCTCATTGGAAGTCAAAGAAGTGCGAGCGCAATTTCGATAAGTTTGTAGCAGCAGCACCTAAGGACCAAACAAGTTTCCTTGGAAAGATAAAGGGAGATTCAGAGGTAAGGGGATCGGAAGATCCCACAGGAGGAAGATGTTTAACAAAATAAGGGCATGGATTGAAAGTTAAGAAAAGGTCTAGAATTTTGGACTCATCTCCAAGAGGATCAAAGATACTAGTAAGAAACTGTAAAACTGCTCGAGATCATTCTGGATAGAGAAATGATAAACATCTGCAGCTGTATCTTGAGATTTAAAGGAAAGTCATTGGCGGCAGTGAATATTGAAATCACAATGAATGGTGATTTCATAGAAAGGTGAAGAAGAGAGAGAATGTACTCCGATTTGGAGTTTAAGTAGTTGAATAATGTGATATGAGACATACTTACGGAACAGATGAATTTTTCTATTAAATTGAAAATATAGCTTGAGGCATAAGGTAGAAAAATAGGAAGACTCTAAATCAGAGACAAGAGAACAAACATTATTGCGTACATAAGTGCAATAGTTGCCTTTTGCTGAAAATAAAATATAGAAACAGTAATAAGGAACAGAGAGAGGTTAAGTGTGAGAACATTCAAACACCTGTGTGTGGGAAGAGGGATGGTGAGTGACCGTGTTTGGAAACCAACCCTTTTGTCTTCTTGAAGGATAGTTGTGTGTATTCCATTTCAAAAAAACCAAAAAAAACAAGGTGTTGTCTATAATAACGTTTAAGGTATGTGAATGAAGGAGAGCCTACTCCAGAGTATGAAGAATATATTGCTCTAGAGTGCGATTGGATGTATCAAAGCACTCCGTATATGCCTAATGGGGATTAATCTCGTTCTTTCTAAT
>JABUQX010055272.1:52500-55000 GCA_015478945.1 Trachelipus rathkii
ACCCGACAACTGATATCTATGCGGTCTACTCTAGGGTGTTCGTTAGTTTTGACTCATAAAACGACTTCATATATATATATATATATATATATATATATATATATATATATATATATATATATATATATATATATATATATATATATATATATATATATATAGATATATATATATATATATACATACATATATATATATATATATATATATATATATATATATATATATATATATATAAAACGATTTATATATATATATATATATATATATATATATAACTACAGCCAGTGAGCCATCATCCATGAGTGCGGCTGGAAGCCAATCCAGCCAGTCGGTCCTAAACAAACGTACGCACGTACGGGCTAATTGAGTACTGACACAAAGTAAATTTTTGCATATATATAGCATATATATACATATATATATATATATATATATATATATATATATATATATATATATATATATATATATATATATATATATATACATATATATATATGGTGACTATTGTATTTTAGCCGCAGTGGCCGCTCGTCCATGGGCACTGTGAACTGCAGCCCCTAAAAATTCCTTGCAGAACTAAGCCACAAAAACTAAACAGCAATTGTTATTATTTCTCTCTCTCTCTCTCTCTCTCTCTCTCTCTCTCTCTCTCTCTCACTCTTCTCTCTCTCTCTCTCTCTCTCTCTCTCTCTCTCTTCTTTATTTATATATATATATATATATATATATATATATATATATATATATATATATATATATATATATATATATATATATATATATATATATATATATATATATATATATATATATATATATATATATATATTTTTTTTATTAATAATTTTTTTTATAAAAAATAATAGGAACTTGAAAAATCTTTTGTGTCCGAAAATCTCTCTATAGTGTAAATTTTTACTGTGTAATCCGAGCGAGAGATGTTGTCCGTGAGTGTAGCTTAATAAAGTTACATTGGAACTTTTGGATATTTTGTTCCCGTCTCATATTTTTTCCTTTTCTGAGCTTCACATTTATTCTCTTTAAATTTCGATCATTTTTTCAATTTTAACTGATCGTTTTTCAAAACATCATTCGCATTAATGTAAATTATATATATATATATATATATATATATATATATATATATATATATATATATATATATATATATATATATATATATATATATATATATATATATATATATATATATATATATATATATATATATATATATAAATATATATATATATATATATATATATATATATATATATATATATATATATATATTTATATATATATATATATATATATATATATATATATAATATATATATATATATATATATATATATATATATATATATATATATATATATATATATATATATATATATATATATAAAGCAGCACCCCCTTGCACAAGAACCACGAGCCGCCACTGTATATATATATATAATATTATAACTTTCCGCATGCTCAAACATTTTCGTCAGGATCAGCTATATATATATATATATATATATATATATATATATATATATATATATATATATATATATATATATATATATATATATATATATATATATATATATATATATATATATATATATTTCCGTATATATATATATATATATATATATATATATATATATATATATATATATATATATATATATATATATATATATATATATATATATATATAAAAATACATATAAGATTACATATATGTATATATATATATATATATATATATATATATATATATATATATATATATATATATTTTAAAATATATATGTAGTTATGTGTGGATATATATATATATATATATATATATATATATATATATATATATATATAGGTGGGCATTAACGCGTTAAAGCGTTAATACGTTAATTAACTCGTTATTTTTAATTTTTTTGTTAACTTTTAACGCTTTCGTTAATTTCGAAAAGAAGTAACGGACTATTAACGAGTTACATTTGTGAATTAACGTTAACGAGTTAAAATTTCCCCTACATCCGTTAACCGTTACCTTAATTTACGAGTTTATAAAATATTTTATTATCAGATTTTAAATTGTATTAGATTTCGATTTCGATAACAAAGTTTGTTTTTTTTTTTGTTTTTTTTTTCAAAATTTCTTAAACGCTCCTCTCAATGGCTGAAAATGTGTTTATTCTTACACGGTTATTATCCCGTTTAGAAATGTTTGACGTTTTTCTTTTGCTGTATTCTCATTTCTTATTGGTTCGCTGAAGGAAAAAAAGATAGTGACTGTTGCCCGTTCAATGAGTCGTTAACTTCTTTCGTTCGTTACTTGAACTTGCTTCTTTTGTGACTAGTGAAAAATATAGGAAGTAGGCCTAATAAGCGTTATAATTTATAAAAAATATATACTTTCTTTCTTTCTTTCTTCACCTTCCTCTTTGCCCCAAGATTGGGGGTAAGGTGCTGTACAAGCATCGGAAAAGAAAAGCAG
>JABUQX010055272.1:67500-75000 GCA_015478945.1 Trachelipus rathkii
AGTTGAATTTCACAAGAATGCGGTTAGCCCACTGAGAAATCCCGCCCACATCGGCAAGAATTGAATCGGAAAACTGTAGACGAGAGGCAACTCTAGATACAAACGAGAGAGCACATTTGAAATGAGTGGAGGAATGGAGAGTTGTCTCAGCAGCATAAGAGTGAACAGAGTTAGAAGTCCAGCTAAGAAGACCGTTAAAGAAAAGTAGGAATAAAGGTGGAGATAAAACAGAACCCTGAGGAACACCACAATTAACAAGAAAGGAGAAAGAGGTTGCTCCATCAACAAGAGCTGAAATGGAACGACCTGAAAGAAAACTAGACAAGAGTAAGCAAAGCGAAGGAGGAAATCCAAAGGAAGGTAGCATAGAGAGTAGCGATGCGTGTCATACCCTGTCAGAATCCTTAGATATGTCAAGCGCTACCACACAAGACTCCCCATAGTCCCTATGGGCAGAAGACCATAGATCAATGATATATATATATATATATATATATATATATATATATATATATATATATATATATATATATATATATATATATATATATATATATATATATATATATATATATATAATTTCTAAAACTATTTAATTTTTAATAAACGTGATAAATCTGAATACGCGAGTCGCGAGCCACATTAGAACGGTACGCGAGCAACATGTTGCCCGCGAGCTACGGGTTGGGCACCACTGCTCTATACAGTACATATCAGTGGCGTATCCAGGATTTTTTTCGGGGGGGTACAAAAATCGCTTCTTATATATATATATATATATATATATATATATATATATATATATATATATATATATATATATATATATATATATATATATATATATATATTACAAATATATTATTATTATTATTATTATGTTGATATATTATTATTATTATTATTATTAGCATATATATGGTTATTACATTTAAATATATAGTAATATTATTAAAAATACATATATATTATATATATATATATAATATATACATATATATATATATATTATATATTATATATATATTACATATATTATATATCTTGACTATATATATATATACATTATATATATTTATATATTATTAATATTATTATATTATATTATATTTATTTCATTATTATATATATTATATATATATATATATATATATATATATATTATTATATTATATATATATATATATTATATTATATTATTATATATATATATATTACATATTATTATATATATATTATATATATATATATTTAGCATATTATATATATTATTATTATATTATATATTATTATTATTATATATTATGTTATATATATATATATATATATATATATATATATATATATATATATATATATATATATATACAATATATATATATATATATATATATATATATATATATAAAGTGGAAGGACCAAATATTAAATTTCTAAGAAAAAGGAATAATCTATATAAATTTCTAAAATCACCTTACCTGATGTTAACTTTAATGGCCAGGCATTAGAGTAAACAAAGTCCGAGATAACATTTTCAGTTTTTATGTCAATATTTCGATGTATGTAGAGGAGGGCAAGTCCAGTAAGTCTTTCATAACAGTATTTCTCAAGTAGGTTTTCAGAAGTCATAATGTTGAAAACCTTCTTTCTACTGAAGCAGTAGACACTGGTAAAATTGCCAGTATTTGCAACAAGATGTAAATATTTGTAAATTGTGATTTCGAACAAGAAACTAGTTCGTCTATTGCTGTTTTTGGACGATCTGTGCTGTGATGCCATTTCAACTTCCATAAATCCCATTCTGCTTTTACTAAATCTTCAATTGGGCTTTCGAGATCTTCTTTGTAAAATGTTACATCTTTTATCTTCTCATATGGCACATTACACCTGTTCGGTATGACAAATTGCAAGGAAGATATAATTTCTTTATAACTTAAAAACCTCTCTCCTAATGCTGACATTAAATCATCCAAAAATGGTATAAAAATGGATGTGCGATAATAAGTCTGTGGGTCAGAAGTAGGAATGTTGGGTCTGTATTTTTGGAATTTGTTAATTCTTGGTACAGCAATTTCAATTACCCAGCTCAGATTCAGATGCGCTTACACATTCTTCAAAAATATGCTGAAATTCTAATGTTGCATTTTCTCTGATAGCTTCAAGTTTAGTTTTAACTAGATTCGCTTCATTATATGCACTCACCAAATCAATAACGTGTGTCTGCAATCGTTTTGAAAGATTGTATGTTAAACTTAATAGTCTGTTTAAAACAAAAAAGGAAACCATAACAGATGCACTATAAACATTGTTTAGAATTAAGATAGCTTTTTTTGACTGATCTCCAACTTCACATTTTATTTGTTCTAAAGCAGCTATTATCGGGTTTATCATCTCTTTAAATAATAAAACTGATTCATTCAGTTGGCTCCAGCGAGCTTCGCAAACTTTTTAATCTCTTCTTGCTACTCTTAGGAATAAGTTCTATTTTTTCTTCAAACACTTTTGTCCTCTTAGCACTTACAAGAAAAAAATGTACAACATTCTGATATTATTCCAATTGCACTTCGAATATTTTGAACTTTAGAAGCGCCTGTGAGGCATAAATTTCAGCATTGCAAAAAGCAGTGAGTATAAATAGCTTTGGGACATTTTTCCTTTATTACTCTCTGAACACCCCTGAACTCACCACTCATTGCTGCTGCACTGTCATACCCCTATCCTCTTAGATTATTCATATCCAAACCAAGTTCAGTTACTTTTTCTTCAATTAATTTTGCAAGACTTATTCCCGTCAAATCATTTACTGAGACGAAACACAAAAATCTTTGACGGTAAGAGTATCAATATCAACGTAACGCACACACAACGAAAATTGTTCCTTCTGGAACACATCGGTCGTCTCATCGGCTAAGACAGTAAAAATTTACTTATATTTATGTTTTGCACAATTTTACGTTGAATGAGATGCGCAAATGACTGAATTAGAGCATTTTGGACTGTGGAACTGGTATACATGGCATTTCTAGCACTAGTTTTTTAAATGCTCTGAAAGAACATGATCTCCAGCATTAGCACGATATTTTAAAAGACTCCAAAAATTGCCATCGTTTCCTACAGGCCAAGAGAGTTCGATTCGACCTGAGTCATGATGTCCACGTAACGATAAATTTTGCTTATCACAGAATCGAACTGTTTCAATAATTGGAATTAGCTGCTTTCTACTCTCTTCGGCCTCCCTTTTCTTCTGACTGTCAATTTATTTGTCGATCCTCTCGATTTTTCCTTTTACCTGCTTTTCTACACCAAATCTCTTTTCTACTGATTCTTTGTGATATTTAGTTGCCTCGTGTTTTTTGAAAGATTCAATGGCTTTCTTTAAGTTTGAATACGGTCTCGAGACAAAAACTCCCAATTCCTGGTGTTTTCCTTTACCTTCTCCTTTTGTTTCCAAAAACAATACACATTTTGAGCAATAAACCCCAAAGTTTTTATCAGAGTAAGCTAACCACTTAATATCATCAAGCCACTTTCTTTGAAAATATCTTTCCCGACCTTTGCCTTCCTGAGCAGGAAATATATATTTTGAATCTGGTTTCCAGAGATATTTTAATATTTCCACTTTTTCCTTATTGCTAGATGAACAATCCTTTCTGTATCCTTGATTGCGCCTGACTTATAGACGCTTGTGAAGGAAAAACATCACCATCTACTTGAGATTTTTCAGCTGCTATCGCAGTTACAGAAGTTCCAGGAGAAACTGATTCTTCGAGTCCGAGAACCTCACTCTTTGAATAACAGGAATCTTTATTAACATAGTGCTTATATATATATATATATATATATATATATATATATTATATATATATTGTATTTATATTTATTATATATATATATATATATATATATATATTATTATTATACATATATATATATCTATATATATATATATTATATATATATATATATATATATATATATATATATATATATATATATATATATATATAATATATATATATATATATATATATATATATATATATATATATATATATATATATATATATATATATATATATATATATATATATATATATATATATATATATATATATATTTTTATTTTTTATATATATATATATATATATATATATATATATATATATATATATATAGGTAAAATTATGACGTTTTCTCTTTCTCCTGTAAAAACTTCCCCAAAGGACTTACGAGATTTGTTCCTGACAGCGACGAATTATATAAAATTAATTTAACGGGGGCCATGGCCCCCCCCCCCTGAATACGCCACTGGTATATATATATATATATATATATATATATATATATATATATATATATATATATATATATATATATATATATAGTATATATATATATATATATATATATATATATATATATATATATATAATTTAAATAACTTAATTAAACTAAATAATAATTATATTTACTAAACTTATTATTAATTAGGTAATAATTAGGATTTAATAATTTTATCAAAATAATTAAAAAGGCAATTTGTGCTTTAAAAAAATTTTAAAAAATCGAAAAAATCAAAACAATCAAAAAAATCATTGATTTTTTGATTTTTTTAAAAATCAAAAATCACCAACCCTGATATATATATGCTCTGATGTTCGAGCCCTATGTATATTAGTGGAGTGTGGGTAATGGCATGTGTGCCATACACGCCTGTGCACTTTTGTAAAGGGCTGACATCCATACCCTCCTGTGCGCCTATAATTGTTCGTTATAATAACATTATGCCTGTTGTTAAGGCATTTGAATCTATTAACAAAGCATTCAAGTTGCCCAATGAGAGCGGTGAATTTGAATGTGACTAGCTGGCGGGGCCCACCTCGGAAAGCACCGGCATCTAGTCAGGATTCCCTTGAGAACTTCGATGAAGAGAGAGGGTGGCATCTGCGAGTGCCTATTTGAATAATTCTATAATTGAGTATTACCATATTGCGAGACATTACCTTTATTATTTATCTTAATTGCCCCATTGGCAAAGAACAATTGACGAGTACATTTCCATTTCATGTAAAATAAACAATAAGCCAATCCCACTTTTTCATACCCTAATTACTTAAAGAGTGGCATGAGTATCTCTACAGTGGTGACAACTAACAGTACTAGTGTATTCCGTAAAATCAAAGTGAAAAAAAAAACAATGGAAATCGCTAGTGCAAACTAAAGTGAATCTAAATTGTAAATAGTTTCAACATAACTTGTAGAAGAATAAACTCTTAAAAACATTTTTTAAAAAATCTGAACTTGCTTCTAAAATTGCAATGCATTAAGCCTAAAAACTTAAATAAATAAACAAACGTTCCTAGTCCTACAAGAAAATATGGTAGGAATAAAGAAGAATTCCCCTCGTTGGAAAACAGGGAAGGAAGATTCTCCCACGGCGTGACAGGGGAGAAAATCCTTTTCCCCACAAAAGTCGCCTTCTCCATCGGGTCCTGAAGTATCAACTTCGAGTTCGGAGGAGGAAAATGTGTGCACGCCAAAGTCGGGCACCTCCAAACCGCCATGCTCACGAAGCGGCTCACGAAGCGGCTCACACAGGGAAAACGTCACCAAACAACAAGTGCCTTAACCTCCAACCAACTTCCCCCATTTGATGCCTATGGGGTGGTTGCCTGGTTGAGTGCCACTAACCCCGTGTTTAAACTGAACGGTATCAATGACGTACGCTAAAAAGTGCGCTTGCTGGCTTCCATATTGCCAAATCACATTGTTTTCACCATTGAATTTCCTCTGCAAAGTAACTCCTACCAAAAGCTGCTGGATACCATAGAGACCTACATGCCAGCCCTGCAGTCAGAGAGTACGCGGTGTATTTAAAAAAGGTATGCAGAAAAATGAATTACCAAGCCAATATATAAATAGAGTAAAATATATCTTAGGCCATAAAAACTTTGAGAACCCGTCGAAAATAACCCGAAGTTTGCGCAAGAGTTATTTATGAATGAGCTTCCTACGTCAGTACATATGAGTTTATCAGAGCTGGGTGCGCCTATAATTTTTTTGAGTGCGCCTGCGCCTATGCGCCTATGCCGCCGGACCTAGTGCGCCTAGCGCCTATGCGCCTATATTTTTGTCACGTCAGCGCCTATTCGCCTTTGCGCCTGCGATTTTTGGCCGGCCGGTGGCTGTTTGCTAAATTTATTTGCAAAGTAAACTTTAGAACGATAATGAAAGCATGCTTTTATAAGGAAGAAAAACACATTTATTAATTTTTGTAATTAAAACACCGTTAACTAATATCTACACGTCCTCTTCCTCCTCCATGTCCTTGTGGTCCATGTTTTCCCCCAGGAGGTTCAGCACGAGCGCTGAAGAAGTTGAAAATTTTCAGAGCCATAGTTGCCAATTTATTTGTAGTTAAGAACTACTGAACTATATATATATATATATATATATATATATATATATATATATATATATATATATATAATCTATATAATATATAATATATATCATATATATATATATATATATATAATATATATATATATAAGTTTTACACTGGTTTTGAATGATACAAGTTTGCCACGCTTCTAAGTTCTAACTTTTAAGGGTAAAAAAAGGCTTTGTTCCTGTTCATAGGCGCGGAGAATTGGCTGTGCGCCTATGCTTAGTCCGCCTTTTTAAAAATTGTTGCGCCTATGCGCCTTTGCGCCCACAAATTGATAGTGCGCCATAGGCGCATAGGCGCAACTTGGTGGCAGCAACGCCCAGCTCTGGAGTTTATATACTTTGGCAGAAGATAACGATGTCCATAAGCTAGTCCGTGTGGCCGACGATCTTTTCAAGAATTTTGTTCATAGAGAAGCGATCATCTGCCCCTCCATCGAGAGGAGGAACCCTATTGGGGAAGTATAAACCCTTAAACTATGAAGGAATTCGCCTCCCACAGTCATCAAAGACGGTCACATTCCCGTAGGCAGGGAGAATCGACAAATCAGATATATATATATATATATATATATATATATATATATATATATCTCGATAAATATATATATATATATATATATATATATATATATATATATATATATATATATATATATATATAAATATATATATATATATATATATATATATATATATATATATATATATATATATATATATATATTTGCATATATAAATATATATATATATATATATATATATATATATATATTTAATCTAAATTGAAATATATATATATATATATATATATATATATATATATATATATATATATATATATATATATATATATATATATATATATTATTTTTATTTATATTTTTATCTATATAAAAAAAAAAACATAATATATATATATATGTGTGTGTGCTTAATAGTTACATTTCGGCAGCACCAAAAAAAACTACTGAGTCCATTCGATATTTTATCGAGGAATGAACAATATGTGATATTTTAAAAAATAAATCCGTTATTTGTAATAAATAT
>JABUQX010055272.1:80000-82500 GCA_015478945.1 Trachelipus rathkii
CAATAGAGTCTAACAAGGATGATTTCTGGGTTTGAGGGTAAGAGCAATGAGGAGAGGCTGAAGGTGTTAGGAATGTTTTCTGTTAGAGGGGACATGATACAAGTCTACAAAATTTTTACATCTATTGATAATACGGAGACTAATAAATTCTTTATAGTAGAGCACGGACGGGAGACCAGGGGACATAACAAGAAAATTAAGAAAGCATGCCATCTTGATATAAGAAAGCATTTTTTCAGCAATAGGGTTGTTAAATTTTGGAATGGTTCGCCACAGGAGGTTCAATTATAATTATATATATATATATATATATATATATATATATATATATATATATATATATATATATATATATATATATATATATATATATATATATATATATATATATATATATATATTATATATATATATATATATATATCTCTACTATACTATACCATACGAAATAGGGAACCGGGAACTGTAGCGATGACTGCTGGAAAATGCCACCTACTTACTAAATATATATATATATATATATACTATATATATATATATATATATATATATATATATATATATATATATATATATATATATATATATATATATATATAATGTCGAAATAGGGAACCGGGAACTGTAGCGATGACTGCTGGAAAATGCCACGCCTCGCCACTGATATATATATATATATATATATATATATATATATATACATATATATATATATATATATATATATATATATATATATATATATATATATATATATATATATATATATATAATGTCGAAATAGGGTACCGGGAACTGTAGCGATGACTGCTGGAAAATGTCACGCCTCATACTGATATATATATATATAATATATATATATATATATATATATATATATATATATATATATATATATATATATATATATATATATATATATATATCAGTGGCGAGGCGTGGCCTGCACTCGTGCTACTCGTGCTCAGCAAATGTCGCCTCATGCCCTGATATATATATATATATATATATATATATATATATATATATATATATATAATAATATAATAATAAAATATATAAAAAATAATAATATATATATATATATATATATATATATATATATATATATATATATATATATATAATATAATAAAGAGAGAAATAATAATAATATATATGTAATATATATATAAAATATATATATAATAATAATAAAAAAAAATATACATACAATATTATATATATAATAATAATAATATATTTACACATATATATGTATATATATATAATCATATATATATATATATATATATATATATATATATATATATATATATATATATATATATATATATATATATATATATATATATATATATATATATATATATATATATATATATATATATATATTTTATATATATAAATAATTATATTAATAAATAAATATATATATATATATATATATATATATATATAATATATATATATATATATATATATATATATATATATATATATATATATATATATATATATATATATATATATATATATATATAACGAATGAGAGAGAGGCAACGTGTATCCTACTCTATGGTATTCTTTTAATTAAAAAAAAATATAGTGTCATGGCGTCTACATTCATTCTACAAACTACGTACATAAATCAAATTTAAACTGAAATAAATTGCCTAAGCTTACTCATTTTATAAGCTTAGGTGTGAAGCCCCAAAAAATATATATCAATTTATTTTTACTTTTTTGTTAATATTAATTAAATTATATTTGAAATTCATAATTACAAAGAAAGTGTGTGTCTTTTTCTGTTTCATAAATTTAGGATCATAAAATGCATTTCCCAGTTTTGCCAACTTTACAAAGCTTAAATTTTTTATTGCCTCCTGGTTTAATAAAGTACTGATATTTATTGAGTTTAATAAAAGCTAAAACAATACCATAGCGTAGATCCACGGCAGGACGGCGTGCGTGCATGGCAGACCGCTCGCTGAAGTGCTCACTCAAAATGCGCGCTGCGGGCGAGCGGTGCCGTGTAAAAACTTACTCGCGCTGCGCGCGATTAAGTTGTATATATCAGAGAGAGAGAGAGAGAGAGAATTTTATCGTAATATATCATAATTGACTAAATAAAATTGGGTTCATGTTAATAAATCCTCACGTTATTTTTCCGACTTATAAAATTTTACGTTAAATATTTACAACTTAGTTTAAATTTTTAAAATATATTATAAAAGAAATTTCAGTTTATTGTAGAAAATTGAAATGCATTTTAATTTTTTTTGAATAAAAATACTTTTTGTTAAAAAGTGTAATTATTATTATTATTATTATTATTATTATTATTAATATTATTATTATTATTATTATTTATTAATTATATATATATATATATAAATATATATACTTATATATAATATATATATATATATATATATATATATATATATATATATATATATATACTATATATATATATATATATATATATATATATATA
>JABUQX010055272.1:90000-92500 GCA_015478945.1 Trachelipus rathkii
ATTTTCTCTTTTATCGGGTAATTTGTTTTAAAAAACTTAAAATAAAAAGAAATAAAAAAGTAAAGAACGAAAAATTTATTGAACTTCACCAAATGCATATTGAATAAGTTATTTTCTCTTTTATCGTGTAAATTTTACTTTTTCTTTATTAATAAAACTTCTCCAAAGAACGTAAGAAAAAGTTGACATGAACCCTATATATATATATATATAATATATAATATATATATATATAATATATTATATATATATATATATAATATATATATAATATAATATATATATATATATATATATATATATAAGATATATATATATATAATATGATATTTTGTAACTAGTATGTTAATGCTTAACGCAATTTAAATATTTATTTAATAGTTAACCCTGGGCGCATAAAATCTTTTATTTAAATAACATAATAAAATTTAATTGCTTCAATAAAAAGCACTATAATAAATATAATATAAAGACGATTAGCTTTCGCCTTGATAATTGCCAGGCCTCTTGAGATGAAATTACTAAAAATTTTCCAAATAAGCAAACTAATTACAAAAAGAAAAACAGCAAACCAAAATAAGTCCTAAAAAAGATTTTACATCGGCGATGGTTAACCGCGTAAAGCAAGAAGTTCGAATTGCTGAATTGGATCCAATTATATTTCACCTGAATCCTATAAAATTTATTTGTATTTAAAATATATAGAGATTCAGACTATTTTCCTTTTGTTATATCGTTCATGTATTTAAGGATGAGCAGATGAAATGTTAAATCCTATGTTCATTGATATCATTGGTGTTAAGCAGAGTCGGGGAATCATTAATAAATAATATCTGTGTTGATGTAATTTTCTCGGAAGGTCGTTGGCCTCACCTATGTAAACAGCGGAGCAATCAAGTCAGGGGACTTTATAAATGCATTGAATTGGCTGGTTATTACTTTTAGCGGGGTTGTGGAGTCGGAGTCGTGGAGTCGTGCAATTTTCCAGGATCGCAGTCGGAGTCGAAAATTTCTGTGTAAGTGTAATCGGAGTAAGAGTCGAAAATTTATAGAACTATTATTATTATTATTATTATTATTATTATTATTATTATATTATATTATTATTATTATTATTATTATTATTATTTTTTTTTTTTTATTATTATTATTATTAATTTATGATTGATTCACTATTCGCTTTAACATTGGTCAAAAAAAAAAAAAAAAGCGCACGCTTGTTTTATAATAAAAATAAATATAATTTGCATTATAATTACGTTTATACAATTTGTTTCGAAACATGAAATATATTTGTTTGTCATGTGTTGCGCCTGCATCTTTATGTCTTTACGGTACTTTACCGTAGTATAGCATTTGGAGATTAGATTCATGGAAAGTGGAATATTTTTTTATTCTCAAAAGCAAGCAAAAAAAAAATAGTTGAAATAAAAAATGTTTTAATGTATGTAACTCTTTAAGCACTAAGCTGAGTCAGAGTCGAAAATTTGAATTTGACTGCTGGAATCGGAGTCGGAGTTGAAAATTTTTGTTTAAGTGGAGCCTAGTGGTTCGCCAGTCGATGTAAATGCTGTGGATTTTATAAATGCATCGAGTCCGACTGATTATTACTTTTAGTGGGTTTAAATATCCGTTTAAGGGGGATTATGTTATTTTTAACAAACTGAACATTTTTAGGTAAATGTTGTTTGATATTAGGGTTAAATTTGTAGGGAATGGGAAGATATGAGAAAGTATGTTCTGTGCTAGGGGGGTTACTATTATAATATGTTTTCTTTGCTTTATTAAATGCTAAACTGATAACGTGTGGATATTTTAATTTATTTTAAAAGAAGAGAAAAGATATTGTGTCTCAGATAATAAATTGGGAGGAGAACAAATGCGTAGCGCTCTAATAAATAGTGAAATAAGTGTTGCAAGTTTGGTGTTGTATGTGTGTGTGAAGAAAACGAATGTATATATGTAGAAGGAGAAGTTGACTTTCTATAAACAGAAAAGAAAAGATGAGAAGAATTTATCCAGGAAACAAGGGAATTAGAAAAGGATAGAGGAATTGTGTGAATTTCATCAAGTAAACGAAAACCAGGGGGGGGGGGGGTAGTGTGTATACTGCTATATTCTAAAATATCATTAATGTTGGTAGTTTTAGGAATGGAACAGAATATGTCGCCCACATAGCGAAGTAATTTAATATAATTTTAGTAATATCATCTGAAGAGGCCTAGGCAATATCCTAGGCGAAAGCTCATGTCTTTTATATTATGTTATTTATATAGTGATTTTATTTAACAATAAATTTTATTATGTTTTAAATAAAAATTTTATTGCCCAGGGTAACTCACCAATATACACTTTTTATTTTTCTAGGCAGGGGATATTATAAATAAAATTATAACCCGTTAACAAAGGCACTTCAATGGATATATTAACTAGAAAACTTTTTTTCAACTATAGAAAGAAGATTATCACGGCGAATTTAAAAAAGTGTCAATTATTTTTT
>JABUQX010055272.1:97500-100000 GCA_015478945.1 Trachelipus rathkii
CCTTAACAAACACTTCCCCATTCTCTCCTATCATGACACCGTTTCTATCTCGCCCCTCCAAACTCACATTCTTCCTGCCAAAACAGTTTCCTTAACTGACTCAATCCCACTTTTCCTTCCGGTCTCCCAGTCCGGTAGTTCCCAACACACTCACCACTATACAATTGCGCTTAACAAATCGACTATCATTCATCCTTTCCACATACAAACCCATCTCAATATTCTCATTAATTCTCTCATTTACCCTTTTCTTCACACCACACAACTCTCTAATACGTTCATTTCCTCATTTTATCAATTCTTCTCACACCTAGCACGCCACCTAAGATGTCCATCTGAAACACATTGAACTTTAGATCTATACTTCGTATTCCAGACCATAGTCCACTACTAACAATAAAACAGGTAACAACCTACCCTCATGCAAGACTCTAGCGACAACACTTAGTCCTTTTACATCACCAACGATTTAATGCACCAGCCACCTTCCTCCAGTCACAACTTTCCTACTACACTCCTCATCTTCCGTTCCCTTCTCATCCAACACCTAAATATTAAACTCAGGACCACCTGCTTCAGCTGCCACCATCTAACATAACTTACCACTGAAGGCTATCCTCACTCACAACCATAACCTTACTCTTTATCTACGTTTACTTTCAAATCCCCCTTTTAACACACCCTGCCAAATTATGTCTCTACCAATCTTCTCAAACTCTCTTCGATTCGCCACAAAGTAACCAAATCATCCGCATATAATATGTAGGGTACCCTCCACTCATCTCATTCTCCACCATTCGAACACCATTTCCTGCCACCCCCACCTTTAATTCTTTCAAACCCCATCCATATATAAATTGAATAACCAAGGAGACATAACACAACCCTGTCTCACTCCGCTATTAATACTAAACCAATCACCTTTGACACCATTTATTTTTACACACTATACTGTGTGTGTGTGTGGCGCTATCTTTTTAAACTTTTTCATAGTACCTCTTCTCTTTTCAGGATCATGAGGAGAACAATAGACTATATTTTTTTATTTTCAGTAGCGCAGCAGCAGGACCTAGTAAAAAACTGAAAGAGGAAACGCCGCAAACGTATCAATTTTCACAAATTAAACCTACTGATTTAAAGAATGTTGAAAATAAATGTGCAGGATCATCCAGCTCACATTACGCCAAATTGTCTGACAAACAACGCTACTACAATAAACAATGGGAACAGAAATATAGTTGGCTGGCAAACAGGAAGAAAAATTAGGCGCATTTTGTAAACTGTGCCAAAATTTCATGAAAAATTATGCAAATGTTCTACAAAAGACTGGTGGGGTATTCATAACCGTTCCATTCACAACTTTCAAAAAAAGCTTTAGGAAAAAATGGGAAATTAAAGAAGCATAAACACTCTTCAGCTCACACTATAAGTGTAGAAATGGAAAACCTCAGGAGACAGGCTATGAAGAAATCGATCGCGCTCAAATTGTTCAACAGAGGAAAGTGACAGAGACTTAAATAGAAAGGTTTAAAATACTTTTGCGCTCAAGATGTGTTTTAATTTTTGGTAAAGAAGAAAGCAGCTTACACTGCTAAATATCAGAGTTTGATTGAAAGTATGTTGGACAAATTGAATGATGATTTTAAAACATGGTGTAAAGATCAGAGTGATAGGTCGAATTACAGCAGCAAAGACACTGCCGGTGAACTTCTGTTATGTATGGGCGAAGTTTTGAAGGATAAGTTGAAAAAAACATTGAAAAACATGTTTAGAGTATGTGGAGGATAAAAAGTCCCTTAGAAACGTTCTTTGTCAATTTTAAAAATACCCAATGAAAAGCAGAAAGATGCAAATGCTTATCATAAGGAGCTGACTGATCATGATTTAAATTATGACAACATTATTACTTTTGAATTTGATGGTGCTTCTAATATAGCTGGAAAAGTTGGAGGTGTAAGAAAAAAGGCTTTCAGAAGAGGCAAATAAAGAAGTTCTCTATATACACTGTAAAACACATATATTGTCCCTGGCAGCAGCCTCCTGCAGGAATAAAAATCAGAAGGTCAAAAGGTTTTTTTTTATATTTTGAAAGACATTTACAGACTGTTTAGCAAGTAGCCAATAAAAGAAAATATTTTGCATGATATTCAATCATTAATCAATGATCCAATTCTCAATATTCCAGATGCATTTGAAGTGAGATGTTATCATTATAAGATAGTGAATGCTGTCTTCAGGTGCTTAAAGTCAATTTTGATGGCTTGTGAAGCATATCCACAAAGAAGGGACAGACCTTGCATCACTTGCAGGGGCATCTTGCTGGAAATCAGAAATGAAAGTTTCCTTGTCACCTGTTATGTAATGAATGAACTCCTTAGTGCACTCTCTCTTATCTTAGAAATGCTTTGCAAAAGAAGGACATTAGTATGACCAAAGTCATCCCCCTAATTACTGGAACAAAATTGCACCTGCAAAATATTGCAAATCAGTGTGGAGACGT
>JABUQX010055272.1:105000-115707 GCA_015478945.1 Trachelipus rathkii
TACTATGAGTTAGTATTTTTCTAACACTTATACAGACTGAATAATATCTAAAGAGCTTACATCATTTGAACAGGCCCGCAAAACGTTTCAGAGTCCCGCGTCCGCAGGTCAACCAACCGCGAAAACCGCGCCTGCGTGCGCCCGCAGGCGCCAAAAAACCGCGTAACACGCCGCCGGCGTGCGCGCCCAGGCCAATATTCCGCGTAACCGCCGCCCGCGTGCGTTCCGCAGAGCAAAATTCCCGCGCCGAACGAAAAAATATTGATACAAATGTAAACTATCCAAAGAATTTCTTTTCAAATATACTTATGAGTCATTCATTTTTACTACAATTGTACGAAATTTTATTAAAAACATATACTTTACATACCTTAAAGCAGTAAATCAGTAAATCAATAGAGGTGTTATTACCTAACACCTAGGGTATTAGTATGCTTTTGTTTTGCTGCTTTACTGCTTTAACTTTCTGCTTTACTGCTTTAACTTTCTGTTTTACTGTTTTAACTTTCTGCTTTACTGCTTTAACTTTCTGCTTTACTGTTTTAACTCATATATTTATTAACATTATGTTTTCTTATATATTTTTTAACATTACATACCTTAAAACAGTTAATCAGTAAATCAATTACCTAACACCTAAGCGATTAGTATGCTTTTGTTTTACACTGCTTTACTGCTTTAACTTTCTGCCTTACTGCTTTAACTTTCGTGCTTACTGTTTTAACTTTCTGCTTTACTGCTTTAACTTTCTGCTTTACTGCTTTAACTTTCTGCTTTACTGTTTTAACTCATATATTTATTAACATTATGTTTTCTTTTATATTTTTTATTTTTGTTTTATTACTTTTTATTTATTATTTCTATTTTTATTTTTGTTTTAATACTTTTTATTTTTAATTTGTAATGTAAGAATAAAAACACACAGAGTTTCTGTTATATAAACATTTTATTTTAATAAATTGACGAAATTTTATTAAAAACCTTTTTATAAATACGAGTTTTAAGGAAAGTAAAATCGCGCATTTTTTTTCATTTTAAAGCATTTATATTACATAATCAGAAACTATAAAATCATTGGACATACAAATTTGTTTACAAGTTCAAATAATATTTACAAGTTTTATTAAAACATACTTATTTAAAAAAAACATATAATGAAATAAATACAATAGACTCCACAAAAATTAGAATATGGGTTGAACAAGGTAAGACATAGTTTTTACACAGCTGTACATATATAGTATTTTTTAAAAAATAAGGTAATAATGGATTATTACAATATTAAATTTAAAGTCAAAAATCATTATGGTGAACAGTATTCGTTTTTTTGCTCTATAAACGGAAATCCAATGTCCTGTTGAGTTGATGTGACGAGGCAATGTATTGAATATGAAGCATGTATCCTCCTTCAACTTTACAGAGTTTATTTCGTTAATAGCGAACAGCCTAAAAAGCGAGGTTCATTTTTAAAACACCGATTTTATTTCCGCTTCATTCATCTTTAAATAATTCAAAAGTACGTTGCGTACTCTGTCAATTTCAATGAGAGTTGAGGATGCTCAAGATAGACCACTACTCAGTGAGTGGTGATTTGTAGAATCGACCAAAAGAGAGATTGATAGTCTAGGTGCCCTTTCTCGAAAATGTTTAAAATGATAGGGCGTTTACAAGCTGAAAAGGCTGCGATAAGATCATAGGCGTAAAATTACTATTTCTCTGCGTATTCTTCAAATTAAAAACTGTCCCGCTATTCATTACAATGAACAGTAATGGCTATTTAGAGTCGTAAAAAGTCGAGTACAGAGAGATAGGTCACCGTTGATAACATTTCATAATCACGCTCCGGAGTAGTCCATTTCACATGTAAAAAAACTGACTACCCCTAAGTCGAAATGGTGTAATTATAGCGGTGACTTTTTATAAATATTCCCGGAGTAGCTTCATGGTCCACAATCCCTATTATTTTACCTTTCTGTGGGTAAATTTCCGTTCATCAATTGTTAGGTATATTGTATACTCGAGAATCCTTGAGGAAAAAGTAAATATCTTGTTTCACAACTCTCTTAATAGGTACTTGCTGTAGTATTCAAAAGCGAATTTAATTTCCAAATGACGCGTGTGTGATAAATTTTTCCCCCCAAAACTTTTTCCTGGAAACCCATAGAGATAAACTCCAACAAGTTTGAAAACAGTTCTGGACATACAGCTGTAGCAGTGGGCTTACTTTTTATTTTAAGAGCAAATTTAGGATTTACCCTGATAAAAAATATTTAGTATCTACAGATGGTAGAATGAGTCTTTCTTGAGAGAAGGATATCCGCCATTAATCGGACCGTAAAATTCATAAGTATTATTTATGACTCTAGCTGCTTTATCTATATGGCAGCTTCATCTTGAAACTGTGAAAAACCACATGATTGAGATGAGATATGTTTAGCATCGTGCTGAATAATTTAACAAATGTTCTATATAGCTCTATAAGGATAATTAGCCGCTGATGCACCTAGTGAAGTTCCGTTAAGATAGACTTCAACACCCCCCGGGGTGAAAATGTATTATCGGAAATTTGATCTGTATATACTATATGTATCACCCGTAGGTAAGATCTGTACATCAGGTTGTCCAATTCGTTTTTACAATAAGAAACACATTAGGGAGGATCAAGTATGATCAGAAGTGCTGGGAATATGAACTCTAGAGGAACATCGTGATGTATTGAATGCAGGATTAATACTGATAAAGTGGACTCGCTAACGCTAATCTGTTAGGGTTCATGGAAAAGATCCAATTCACTCTGTACAACAATCAGACTAGAAGATGAATGGAAAGCATCTTGTATGTGCGAGCTCTGGCCGTATAATGAACATTTTTGAAAAAACCTTACTTATATACACACATCGTGTAAAAGTTATCAGTTAGTAATTTAATAGCAAATACATCAATACATTTTTTCTTTAGAGGTTTTTCCGCTTAGGCTTTTTCTTTATGACAATCTTCTTGATCCCCCGACCTTGTCCTGACATTTTACGTCTTATTTTACGCTTAACATCATCCAACATCTCATCTGAAAAACATCGGCTATACGTCTTTTTAATGCTGTACGAGGATTATTTCCTGCAGCAATATCTTGAATAGTATGCAAACCTGTTTTTATAGCTTTTTTACCTATATATTCCCCGCCTCTCCTGAGTAGAGGCCTTGCACTTCTCCATAGCTTGGCAAAAAAATCCACCAAGCCATACCCCCTCTGCATTTTTGATCCTCTGAATACCCTTTCTTCGTCCATTATTACAGGAGTGTCTTTCTTATACTATCTTTACACTGTGAGAGTATGTTAAGGAATGAAAAAATATATCTGACTTCACCTCTTATATATATACCACCAACATGTACTCACTGCCTCTGCTTCTTTCTCTTCTGATCTTTGCAAAACAATGCAGCGTATGTAAAGGGGAAGGATTTCCTTCTACATCTTTTATATGCAAGCGTACAGAGTCAAAATTTGATCTATTCAAAGGTAGATAATGAACATTAGAAATTTATAACTGTTAACTCTACTTTGGAAAATATAAAACTCTTAATAAAGGACTTAGATATACCTACAATTGATGACAATTATATTGTATAACATAAGCCAACCTGGTGGTTGCAGCATATCGAGGGGGTAACATGTTATAATTGCAGTTTACACGGTCTGCGTTCAGTCTTTGTTAGCCAAGTCAAGAGTTTATTCTCCACAATATTATAACTCTCGTCAACATAGTAGGATATCATGAAGTATATCCAACTCAGCATCACGTTTACGAATATGTTTACGCTGCCATGGTGAACGTTTCAGAAAAAACATATCACGGTCTCGCAGTTTTACACTTACTTTTGAGCTTAAAGATATTATTACTTTATCTTCATAGGTACGCATTTCAGTTTTGTATACTAAATCCTTACACATAATACTCATATCAAAGAGAACGTTTAAATGACTGAAAATAGCAGGCACCGATTTAAAATGTGTGACTTCCGCAAAGAAAATTCTTCAAAGAAGTATTCTTTTGGGCCATCCTGGACCTAGGCAGATCACGAGTATCTTTCACTTGTAATATAGTTTCAACCATTCTACACTTCTGTACACCAACATCCAGAATAGACGACGGAAATTTCTATGTCCGATTTAATATAATTCACATAATCTTACTTGTATGCATCTCTTTCCAAGTTGTATAGGTCTATTAACACAGTTGGCTAAAATCCGAGAGTTTTTATCAGGATGTAAATCCAAAGACGCTGAAGACGGAAGAGTTAAATAGAAGTGGTCTACACTCTCCATGATTGTAATGACAACTGATTAATAATTCTTAACTTCACTTGCTTTTATATAAGTATTAAACTTAGCAGGGTATCCCCTCCATTTCACCAGATACTGTTTATTTTTCCCTTTTCCTCTCGTAGCTTAAAATTTTTTCAATTTTATATTCATGAGTTACAGGATTGAACCTTACTTTTGATTTCCGTTTATAAAATCCGCCTTTTTTTCACCATTTAAATCTTCCAGATAATATAACTTTAAACTATCACGACTGAATGGTCGGATATTGTGCACTTTAAAAACTTCAGTAGTCCAACCGGATTCATATCCTTTTCGAAACCTTTCTTCTGTTCGAATACTCTTACATAGTCATTCACCTTTATTCCTGAATTATCTTTTATTTTGTTTTTCTTTTTAAAATGTAGGTGGGTTCTACTGCCTCTAGTTTTTGAATTCTAAAGAGTTGACTTTATAGTTCTATGGTAAGACCTTTATAAGAATAAGCCAGATCGGCCCCGAATCAATATATTTAAAATAAACTTTTAGTAAAATACCTATGCATGCGCTCTTTAATAGTACGCTTACTCTTCAACTATAGCCGGCTTTGTTAACGGAAAATGTATTTAATAGCTGAATATACCATACTCCCAGAGGCATCTCCTGAAACTTTCGCCCCTTGAATTCCATCCTGGATCTGTCCAAAATGATTTAGGTGTTCTCCGCTCGTCCTAATTTCAAGTACAGCATCGGCAACTGTAGCTGATCTTTTATCTTTTATTGGCTTCAGCCACAAGTATCTAGAGTAGTATACGTCAATTGTAAAAAGTATATATTGAAAGCCTTCATTATAAGAGCTGTATTTAATCATTTCCGATAAATCTAACTGCCATATGCTATCGAGCTGCGGAGATATAGTTTTCCGTGTAGGAAATTTTTTTTCTTACAGGTTTATGTAGAGTAAATGCCTCTTCACCCTCTAAATATGCTTTTAACTCTTTTTTCTCAATATTAGGATACCTTAAAGCAAACCTAGTGAAACCCCCAAAACTATTTGGCTCCCTCAGATTGAAGTAATACTTATCAACTACCTCCTTCGCCTCCATGTTGTATACTGACCGCCCGTGTGAAAGCTTATTATATATATATATATATTATATATATATATTATATATATATAATATTATATATATATATATATATATATATATATTATATATATATATATATATATATATATAATATATATATATATATATATATATATAATATTAGGTCACAAGGGATAAAGAAAAAGAAAAAGATTTTAAATAACATTTATTTATACACAAACATTACAACTAAATATATATGATAATACATAATTACGATTTAATCCAACTAGGCCTATTATAAGGTGTTTTCTTAGTCGTGCTCTGGTAACACGTTTAAATTTATTGATGCGTAAGAAGTACCTGAGGGACTTTGAATCAGGTCTTGGTGTAACGGGTATATTATCTAAGTCTGCTAATCTGTCTTGTATTTAAGATTAAACTTCTGGGAAAAAAAGTCTGAAGTTCTTGTTTGATCATCATCCATCCTTATACAGACCTTTCTTCCAGTTACGTGAGAGATCAGCTATCAAATCCACAATATTTGATCCTTTAACTATTTCATCATTAATTACGATCTGTCCTGCTTCATTCAAAGATAATTTTTTTTAAAAATATTATATAAAGCTATTCCTGATTTACGCACTCTAATAGGTAAGCTCTCCTCTAGGATATTTTTAAATTTATCTTCATTTTTCACTTCAAGTTTTACTTCATTAGAAACATCTACATTATCGGTTACCGGGATACGTAGGGATGGATGTAGGTGCAAGTCTTTAAGATCTATCAATTTTTGTATGGGCATCTTGGTATAAGATGCGTTTCTCATGGATGTTAATGTCTGAATTTAATATTCTGTACACTTCTTTCTCGTATTTGGTTATCTGTTCAACGTTAGGATCATATAAGCTATGAGTAGACGCTGCTGAAAAGCTAATGAATCGTTCACAATATAAGGATTCTGTTGGTGCAGCTGTTGTTGCTGATGTGAAAGAGGTTGTAATGCATTGTGTGCAATATCTGCGTAATGGAGTTTGAATGATGGAAATATGTGAATTGTGATTTGCACAAGTGCGGGAATAAACTGCCATATTGAGGTTGTGAATTGCTGAATCTGAGGAACTTAATTCTGTTACAGATGCTGATTATTATAACTTCATTTTCTCATACTCATATATGGAAGTACAGGCAACCTTCTTCATTATGGGACAACCACTTAGTTATCAATGGAGCTATAACGGAGAAGATGGTAGGAATACCCCTCCCCCTCTCTGTAGTAACTTCTTTTTATTTTTAGATTTTTTATGTTGATGGAGAGTTTTTAATGATGTTTCTATTAACGACGTAGCTACTTTCTGAGGCCTGTTAATAGGAAACATTCCTTTAGTAGATTAAACAACTTCACATACCACACTGGATGAATTTTCATCCTCACTATTAGTTTACGTTTTTTCAGATGTTTCAGTTTTTTAAATTTTTTTATAAGAGGTAAATACTTTGCAACATAGAGCACTCATTATTCAGGTATGTATACAGTTCTAATCTCATAGGAAGAATGTTGGTACGGAGCAACACTCTGTGCGTGTTTTTGGTGAAGTTCACAATCAAATAACCGTGGGGGATCGAAGGAACCTTTATATACTTTAAGAACTCTCCTTTGAAGGAGAAACATTTGAGTTGCCAAAACATTAATTGATCATGTTCTTCTCTGCCAAACAACAGTAAATACGTGTGTTTAAAGAAACAACTTCGCATATGTTGCTTTGATGAAAAATATCTGCGTAGAAAAAGCACAGAGATATTTAGATGGTAGAGAATAAACTGTGGAACGCTTCTGCGATTTTCCAAATTCAATTTGTGGCATTAAGATTCATCTAATACAATAATTGTGTCCTTTGTATATTGTTCCCACGATCTAATACGTATATGCCTTCATGAAAATGAATCACCATCGTTTATATTCTTTAAATTTTCCCGATTAAACATATATAACACCATATTTTTTTTTACAGGGGTTTTTTCAAAAATCTCCATTTCCATTTAAAAATATTTTAATAATAAAAGGTTTTACCACATCCTGTCGGCCCAGCTACAAGACATGTAGCCGGATTTCGGAACGTAAATTTCTCCACATCCATACTCGTTAAGTAGATAATGAATAATGAGTTTAATTAAAGTTGTAAAGCAGTAAAATATATGTTTTTAATAAAATTTCGTACAATTTTATTAAAATAAAATGTTTATATAAAACAGAAACTCTGTGTGTTTTTATTCTTACATTACAAATTAAAAATAAAAAAGTATTAAAACAAAAAATAAAAATAGAAATAATAAATAAAAAGTAATAAAACAAAAATAAAAAATATAAAAGAAAACATAATGTTAATAAAGATATGAGTTTTAAAACAGTAAAAGAGAAAGTTAAAGCAGTAAGCAGAAAGTTAAAGCAGTAAAGCAGAAAGTTTAAAACAGTTAAAGCAGAAAGTTAAAGCAGTAAAGCAGAAAGTTAAACAGTAAAGCAGTAAAACAGAAAGCTAAAGCAGTTAGGTAACGCCTCTATTGTTTTACTGCTTTACTGCTTTAAGTTATGTAATGTTAAAATATATGAGTTTAAGCAGTAAAACATGTGAGTAAAGCAGTAAAACATGAGTTAAAGCAGTAAAGCAGAAAGTTAAAACAGTAAAGCAGAAAGTTAAAACAGTAAAGCAGAAAGTTAAAGCAGTAAAGCAGAAAGTTAAAGCAGTAAAGCAGTAAAACAAAAAGCATACTAATCCCCTAGGTGTTGGTAATAACACCTCTATTAATTTACTGATTTACTGCTATATAAGTATGTAAAGTATATGTTTTTAATAAATTTCGTACAATTGTAGTAAAAAATTGAATGACTCATAGTATATTTGAAAGAAATTCTTTGAATAGTTTACAATGATATCATATTTTTCGTTCGCGCGGGATATTTTGCGTCTTGCGGACGCACGCGCGGCGGTACGCGGAAAATATGCGCCTTGCGGGCACACGCGCGGCGTTACGCGCGGTAATTTTGCGCCTTGCTGGGCGCACGCGCGGCGGATTCGCGGTTGGGTTGACCTGCGACGCGGACTCTGAAACTTTGCGTGTCCCTGTTCTCAAATGGTAGCTCTTAATAATATTCAGTCTTGTAAAGTGTTAAAAAAATACTAACTCATAGTAGAAAGCATCTAGCAGATTGTAATGTACACCATTCGGATCCTCATACCTTATTACCTAGTAGACACCCATATTAGGGCTATTCGGGGTTCAGGGGAGCTAGAAAAGGCTTGAAAAAAGTGCACTCAGTTGCACTATGTGCACTCACTTTATAGTGTGACACTGCACTTGGCATCATTGGCACTCCACTTGGCACTCATTGCACTTCATTGGCACTTCACTTGGCACTCAACCTAGGCACTCGACCTGGCACTCATTCAATACTCATTTAAAAACACTAATAGACATCACTAGATACTTCTTACGTTGATTGGGAGGCATTAATGTTGAGGCATCAAAGTTGGGGCATCAATAATGTGAGGGCATCTCAAAATTGTACCGTAGAATACAAAAGGTTGGGCGAAAAATTAGGGCTGCCGAAAAATACCGATGGCTAAAAATTAGGGTGGGCCAAATTTGACCCATGGTATATGGTGAAGTCAAGGCTAAATATCATGGTCAAACAAGGTTAAAACATCAAAAAAGGGCTAGGCTAAGCCCTTAAAGGAAGCCCAAAAATTACCGTGGGTCAAATTTGACCCACGTGTATGGCCAAGTAAAAGCCGAAAGTATCATGGATTCAAACAAGTAAACATCAAAAATAGGCTAAGCCCTAAAGGAAGACAAAAATTACCGTGGGTCAAAATTAACCCATGGAATACCAAAGGGTTGGTCGAAAATTTCCGTGGGCCAAAATTGACCCATGAAGACCAAAGGGAAGCCAAAAATTACCGTGGGCCAATAATTGACCCTATGGGTATCTGCAAGGTAGTAAAAAGGTAAGACATCAAAAATAGGCTAAAGCCCCTAAGAAGATCAAAATTTACCGTGGGCAAAAATTGCCCACGGTCGAAAAAACAAAATTGACCCAGTTGGGAAACCCAAAGGGTTGGTCGACAAATTTCGCGTGGGCCCAAAATGACCCATGAAGACCAAAGGGTAGCCCAAAAATTACCGTGAGGCCAAAAATGACCCATGGGTATCTGGCAAGCGTGTCAAACAAGTAAAGACATCAAAAATAGCGGCTAAAGCCCCTAAAGAAGATCAAAATATTACCGTGGGCAAAAATTGCCCACGGATCGACAAAAAAATTAAGGGGGACGTAAAATAGGGGGGCAATACGTAAAACGGTTGCTGACGCAACCTTTTGGCGCAACCCTTTCTTCGAAAGGGTGCAAAAAATCAGGGTTGCCGAAAAATTGGGGTTGCCGAAAAAAATTAGGGTTCTCAAAAAATTAGGGTTCTCAAAAAATTAGGGTTCTCAAAAAATACCGTGGGCCAAAAATGACCAATGGAAGACCAAAGGGTTGGCGAGAAAAGGTAAGGCCCAAAAAAAAGGTCAAAGCCAAAAAAGGTCAAGGGCAGGAAAAATTTGGCCCAAAAAAGGTCAAGGCCCAAAAAAAGTGAACGGTCAAAAAAGTAAAGCCAGGTTAAAAAAGGTCAGGTGCGGGTTTTTCGATGGTGGGTTTTACCTTTTTTGCGGTGAGGTTTTTCGTTTACCAATAATTACTCTCCTACTACTGAAGGTAGAAAGCCTATTTAGAGACTTTTTATACGTTACTCGTTAAAATAAATAGACTTTCTAGTAAATTTTGTTTTTGTTTTTATTGAACTAAAGAAACCCCAAAGGTTAGACCGCACACGATGGCAGGAGTCGGGTCTCTCGGCCTTCCGGGAAACTACGGGGTTGGACTATTTCCCCCCCCGGGAGGGTCTCCGGAAAACCCGCTCTTTGGTATTTGGGTGTCGGGGGTTCCTCCGCCCCCTCCCCTACGGGGTATGGAAAACGTTCGCCCCCCTGTGTTTCTCGTCGGCGTCGAGCCCCCTAAATTGCCATGTAATACCTATTATCAAATTAATTATTATATACTATGCTCCCCCGCCTATCGTCTCGAAAGTTCCCCCCAAAAAAAAGCGAATTTTTATGTTTTTTTTTTATATTTATTTTATTTTGTTTACATTTTCCTAACCAAAATTTTTACTAAGGATTCCAAAAATTATTCCTTTTCCCTGTAGCTATATGTAGTTTTGAGATTGGATTGTGGCTCTTCTTAGGCTGGCCATATATATATACATTAAACCAATTAAATT
>JABUQX010055273.1:0-62500 GCA_015478945.1 Trachelipus rathkii
GC
This sequence comes from Trachelipus rathkii, assembly GCA_015478945.1. Taxonomy (NCBI): domain Eukaryota; kingdom Metazoa; phylum Arthropoda; class Malacostraca; order Isopoda; family Trachelipodidae; genus Trachelipus; species Trachelipus rathkii. Next base: position 3 of record JABUQX010055273.1, read on the forward strand.
TTAGGAATAATGAATAGGGATGGTCGCGGTTTCTGTAAGCATGAACTGAATATGGATGTGAGGGGCAAGTGTGGAAGAGAGACAACTTGAAAGGTCTGCACAAATAGTAGACATCAATGATGAGGGTTAGTGGGAATGTGTGTGGTCTTTATGGTGCAGAAGGAATAGGTGATTTTTGGGGGATGAAGGTTATGTAGTAAGGAGGAGTAATGGGAGAGTGAGAAAGTGGAAGAAGGGTAAATCTGCAGGTATAAGATGAAATTACTGTGTGAAGATTATCAAGAACGGTGAGGCGAGATGGTGAGTGTTATTGCGATTTGGAGTTGTGTATAAGCGTTTATGGAGGGGTATATCCGGGAGTGTCGCATAGGGGATTGGAGGGGGAGCGGTAATAGTACCACTTGTAATAAGGGGCTTAAGTGGGAGCAAAAGGAGAAACTAGTAGAAATTCTTAGGGGAATATCAACTTTATTGAGTGTTGTAGGGAAGGTATATGCTTGGCATTCTTGGTCGAGAAGAGTGCTCGCTAGGTGACTTGGAAAGGACCTGATTGGTGAAGGAACAAGGATGGGTTTAGGAGTTGGTAGAGGGATGCGTGGATGCCAAATCGTTTACATTAAAACAAATGATTGTAGGAAAATGAAGGGAGAAGACATAAATTAAATATTGAGGTTTATGGACTGACTGCTAACAGGCGTCAATGTATGAGTTATAGAGGGGAAGACTATCGGCAGGTATTAGGTGGTGAGTATGGTGTCATCGGTGGGTAGCGTTTCTGAATGGCAATCAACAGGTATTGCTATAATGGTAAACGGATAGTGAGCGTGTGTTAGAATAATTGGTGTCAATGGGTGATTGGTTTAGGATTAATAGGAGGTCGAGTGGCAGAAGGCGTGTGTTAATGCATCGCCTTGCGTTATTTAAATTGTATGATGGATGTGGGTCTTAATGAAAGAATTCGAGGTGGGGCGGAATGGTACGGAATGGGGTTAATGAGTAATTGAATGGAGACGACTGGAGATGAGTGAGGGATGCTTACTATTAGTATGCGCGATATTGTTCATGTGGACGAATCTGAAAGAGAGTTTGAGAGGATTGGTAGACGAGTTTGGCAGCGTATGTAAAAGGAGGGGTTCTGAAAGTAAGTATAAGATAGTTATGTTTCGCAGTGAGAAGGAGCAGTCCTCAAGTGTGTAGTTATGTTTAGAGCTGGATGAGCACGGCTGGAGCCAAGTGTCTGAGTTTAAAGTATTGTAGGGTATGATGTTGGATGAGAAAGTGAACGGGATGATGCAGCAGTTGGTAGTAGGAAAGGTTGTTGAATCGGCAGGGAAGGTTGTCTGGTGCGAAATTGAAATCGTTGGTGACATGTGAAGGACCTAAGTCTTGAGTGCGCTACAGGTCTACATGAGGGTATGTTATGTTGTGTGTTATTGTATGGTGTGAGACTATGGTCTTGAATAAGAAGTATAGAGTCTAAAGTTCGCAATGTGTTTCAGATGGGGAGTGGCTGAAATCTTAGAGACAGCTAGGGTAGTGAGAAGAATTATAAGAATGAGGAATGACTTGATTAGAAAAGTTACTGTATTGTTTTAGAAATGTGTAAATGGAGCAGAACTAAAATGAAAGTATGTTGAAGTATGGTTTGGTCATGTGGAAAGGAGTGAAGATAGTCCGGTTGAGTTAAGGGATGTATAGTGGCGAGTTGTGTTGGGAACCGACCGGCTTGGAGACAACGAAGAGAAAGTGGATTGAGTCGGTGAAACGAATGTCTGAAGGAGAGAATGTGAGTTTGGCAGAGGCGAGAATGAAAGTGCATGATAGGAGAGAAATGGCGGGGTTTTTGTGAGTGGGGGCATGGTTGTGGCCCACCTGGGCCAGGGAGTGAACCCTTACATTGACGATTTACCATAATGAGGGCCGTCGCGGTCCCATGAAGCTGCTAGGGTGGATTTTCCTGTTCTGTGACGATTTTCAACTAATTATGGTGACAGAGGGGGCGGTAAGGCTGGGGGTTTCTTTTCGAGCATTTGTGTCATGATTTCCCTACTGCTTTATTCTTTTCCCCGACTGGCTTGTAGCGCACCTTACTCCCAGTCCCTTGGGAAAAAGAGGTAGATAAAGAAAGAAAGATATATATATTAGTATATCATACTATAGATATAGCCTATATAATACTATATATTGTTATATTATAATATATTATAGTATATATAATATAGTATATACTATATCAATATATCAAATAAAATAATGAAAATAAAAGAAAAATAAAAGAAAATTAAAATTATGAAAAATAAAAGAATGTGCGAGAGCATTGCCGTGTAACAACTTACTCGCGCGCCGCTGGCTTCGACCAGGTTCCCCGGTGGTTCACGGCTCGGGCTCCGCCCGGGGGGTTTTTTTCTTATTTTTTGTTAACAAACACCGGGGCCCGTGGGGCCCCCCTCCCAAAAAAAAGTGGGCCCGCATGTTCAACCCCCCGGGGGTGGGGTCGGGGCCCTCTTTTTCCTGGCGATCAGGCTCGCCCCGGTGTCCCGGCGCACTAATTTGAAATGTTATTATAATAACAATATAAAATAATAAAAGCTTAAATTTTATTATAAATTGTTAATTTTTTGTGAAGCTCAAAATTACTTATTGTACATTTTTTTAATATTTGAAATGAAACCTAAGGTCGAAAACTTAGGGGACAGAAATGGAATGTTTAAAATTAATAGTATATAGATAATAATAATAATATTAATAAAAATAAATTTTTGTACAATTTATAATAATAATAGATAAATAATGTTTAAAATTAATAGTATATAGATAATAATAATAATAATAATAATAATAAATTTTCTGCACAATTTTTTTTAATATGAAATATTTCATTATTTTGCAAAATCTTACATTCCTGAAATGTTATTAACTTAGTTTTGAAAAGGATGAACTCTGTTCCAAATGACTTGACTTTCAGAATGAAATGTAATGTTTCATTTTTGTTTCTATTCAATTTATATTTTTAAGTACTGGTTGTGAGACTAACTAAATAATTTGAACTGGCATAAACATCTATCTCAAAGCTTGTAAACATTTACGGTTGTCTGTCATATCAACTGGGAAGCCATTGCACATCTGCTTAGCTGTCATACATTCATGGTCACTCACTTTGTTTCATGCGTCACGAATCTCTCAGAAATTAAAATGTCTTTACACTTTGCTTCTTTGGATCTGGACCAAAATATTTCACAACTTTATTTGTTAAGCAGCTTAAATGTTCACTAATGAAAATCTACCACCACCATGTCCTTATCTTACCAGTTTCCCTTTATTAGTATTATTAATTATAATTATTGTTATCATTATTAATACACTGCTCAAGAACAATTTTTTAAGATCTAATTTAGCATCTGAGATAGCTTTTGTGTGAAGATTCCTATAATAACTTTTTAGCCTAAACTGAAACTGGAAGTAATACTACTTTGAATTTCCTTTCCTTTGAATAATTACCGCTTACTCTGGATGGGGTGGTCTTAGAGAGTGAGTGCGCAGAACGCATGAGTATAGTAATATTTTTAAAATATCACAATTTTTTTTTTTTAAGTTAACTAGGGGTGTACCGGAACTGAAATTTTCGGTTCCGGCCAGAACCGAAATTAGCCTGAATACCAAAAAAAATTTCCTGCTGGAGACCGGAATTTCTAATGAAATTTCCTTTAAACTAATAAGGGAAATGTAAACAATCAATTCTACTATAACATCTTCAATACAAAATTAATAAATATAAAAACTATATATCTCACTACACTATATATATATAGTTATATATATAACTATATATAGTATATAGGATAATATATATATAGATATATCATATTCTATATACTATATATATATATAATATTATAATATAATATATATATAGTATATATATATATAGTTTTTTTTTTTTTTCTTATATACTTGTACTGTGACTTTTTTCTGCAAAAAAATTTCTAAGTTCACAAAAAATTTCTAATTTCAGTTAAAGTTAAGTTAAGTTTTAGTTTTTTAAGAAAAATTTATTTAGTGGCAAGCTTCTGGCATATAATATATATATACTATATAATATATATATAATATATATACTATAGTATATATATATATAATTATATAGTATATAGTATATATTATATATATATATTATATAATATACTTATATATAAGTATATTATATATAATACATAATATAATATATATATACTATTATATAATATATATATTATATAAGTACTAGTATATATATAATATATGCATATATATCTTACTATATATATATATTATATAGTATATATACTATACTATCTATACTATACTATATATATATATATTAGTAGCTAGTATATATAAGTATATATATATGTGAGGAAAGTACACCGCAATACTGAGACGATGAAAATTACCGTCCCATTTGTTAATGGTGGCGGGTCTTTCTTTTGGCGTTTCATATTCTCAGCTACACCTCATCCTCCAAGGTGCAACCATATTACTAAACGGTTCACCATTTATCTCACATTTATATACACCATGATTAAAGAGTACACACCCCCTTCTCACGATTAACACGCTTAAGACATCCCTAACTGACTCATATCGCCTGTGTGCGGGGGAGAAAGAATTTCCACATCGTATTCCTGCGTGTCGTAGAAGTCGGACTAAGGGGCCGGTGGTAGTTGGAGTTGGCGGTGCCCAGCTACCTACCATCTCGTTGCTAGGAATGCTGATTGCATGCCTCGGAGATGGTCGTGATCGGCCGTAAACGGACCTTCTATACACTTTCTGTGTGAAATGTTCAGTATGGTTCAATGGGTAACATGGAATGTCAGAGGAATAAATGTTGAGGAGAAAGGAGGAGAGGAGGTGATGGAATGTATTTAGAAAGGGCAAATTGATTTGTCCTCGCTGTGACTGAAACAAAGATGAAAGGAAAAGGTGGAATTTAAGTGGTGTGATGTGAAATATGTGATGCGTGCTGGTGTGGAAGAGTATGAGAGAGGAAGAAGGAGTTGCAATTGGATGAAGTGGACCTGTGGTCAAAGCTTGTATGGTAAGAACTTGTGTGTGTTGAGTTCCTAGAATATCTATATGGTTACAATTTAAGTTGGAAAAGGTCAAGGTTTGTGTGTGGTTGCGACGTATGGTCCATCTGAGGGAAACGTTGTAGAGAGGAGTAGGATTTTTTGGGATAATTTGAATGATGTTCTAATGGGGTGAGTAGGAGTTACAGATTGATAGTGTTGGGGAGCCTGAATGGTTTGGTAGGTGATCAAAAAAGGGATGGTATAGACTTTGGGGTGTCTAAGGTTGTGAGAAAAAATGAATGGTAGGAAGGTGATCTGATTTCTGTGAAGAGAGAGTTATGTGTGTAAGTAATTACTTTCTTAAAACAGCAAGAAGTATCCATAAGTATAGGGCAGCTAGGGTTTGGTGCAGGTAGAGATTGGTATCGAAGTGAAAGTATGATTGATTTTGATTTGGTGAAGTAAAGAAAATGTTGAAGTTGTGTTGGATGTTAAATCAGTGAGGGGTTTAGGATGGGATTATCGGATCATTATGTGTTTCTATTTGTAACATTAAGTTGTAGTGGGGGCTTGGGATGCATAAAACGATTATTCTCTGGTTATTAGTTAAGATGGTTAAGAGTGAGAAGTTAAGTGAGCAAGAGGATACTACAGGAATAAGTATGTAAGAGCGAGCTGGCTAGTCAATCGTTGGAATGTGAACAAGGTTGGATACGAACAAAAATCTGGGGGCAAAATGAAAGGAAGCAATTTGTTAGTAGTGGCGAAAGGAAGTGTATGTGGATGTGCTAAAGGTAGGAAGTAAGAATGTTAACAGAGGGTGGTGAAATGAAGAGGTGATGCAAGCTGTTAACAGTTAAAAAGAAGCGTGTTGAACTTACTCAAAAGCAATATGATGAAAGTTTTTCAGAAAGAAAGATTGCTTTGGAAATTTATAAGGAGGAAAAAAGAAATCACTAAAAGGTGTATACGTGGAGAAAACAAGAGGTATGAACGGTTTTGAAGGAGGATGAATGTAGGAACAATACAGGAGAATAGGAAAGCTCTTCGGGAGGGAGCGCGAACAGGTTACAGAATGAGAATAAGGGGAATACGCGTGGAATAGCATGAATAGGGATGGGTGCTTTGTAACTGATGAATTGGATGTGAGGAGTGTGGAAAGAACCTTCGAAAATCTGTCACAATATTTACGCCTAATGGATGAGTCGGTGTTAGTGAAATGTTCGGTGTTGTTTCGGATGGTAGCAAGAAATGGAAGTAGGTATTCGTTGGGGAGTGGAGGTTATGGTAATCGGAGGAGGTATGGGATAGGGTGGAAAGTTGTCAGAAGATATGAGTAATACGTCTGCAGGTAAAGAGATGACTGAAATTTACTCAAGTCGAATGATGTCAGAGCCGGAGCGAGATTGGTAGATTGATTGGATTTTGGGAAGTTGTGTATAAAGGCGTTATATGGAGGGTGATTAAAGTGTCCAAGGGTATTCGGAGGGGAGCGGTAATACGTCTCTTGGTATAAGGGTAAGGGGAGAAAAGGGGAACTGTAGAAATTATAGGGGAATAATGTTTATTGAGTGTTTGTAGCGGAAGTATATGCTGGTAATTTTTGGTCGAAGAGTGCGGGTCGGGAGTGATCTTGGAGGGGACTGATTGGTGAGGAACAAGTGCGTTTAGTGGGAGTGGCTAAGAGATTGAGTTTTTAACTGTATTGTTATCATTTGAAAACAAAATGATTGGAAATGAGGGAGGAGAAGATAAATGTATTTAGGTTTATGGATTTCCAACAGGCGGTATGATGAGAGTTAATAGGGAAGGCTTTAATGGCAGGCATAAGAAAAAATATATGGTGGTTGGGTGGTAGGCTTCTGAATGGAATCAAAAGTATGCTAATGACGATAGTGAAGCGTGTGGTAGAATCAATGGTGTCAATGGTGATTGGTTTAAGGATTAATAGCGGAGTGAGACATGGGTTGTGTTTATGTCTCCTTGGTTATTCAATGTGTATATGGGGGTTATGAAAAGAATTCGAGGTGGGGATGGTAGATGATGTGTGTTAGAATGATGGAGAATGGAGAGGAGTGGAGGGTCCCCTACCTAATTGTGATGGCGGAATTGATTTGGTTCTGTGTGGCGAGTCTGAAGAGAGTTTGGAGAGGATTGGTAGAGAGATCTGGCAGGGTATGTAAAAGGAGGGGTTTGAAGAGTAACGTAGATAAGAAGTAAAGGTTAATGTTTGAGTGAGGTACAGTCGCTCAGTGTGAAGTTAAATGGTTAGTATGAGCAGCTGGAGCAAGTGTCTGAGTTTAAAATATTTAGGCTGGGTGGTGTTGGATGAGAAGGGAACGGATGATTGCAGAGTGTAGTGAGGAAAGGATGTGTGAAGGCAGGAGGTGGCTGCGTGCAATTAAATCGTTGGGAAATGTAAAGGGAACTAAGTCTTGAGTGCGCTAGAAAGTCCTACAAGAGGGTAATGATTGTTACCCTAGTGTATATTGTATGGTAGTCCGAGACTGGTCTGGAATGAGAGATTTAGATCTAAAGTTCAAATGTGTAAGAATAGACAATCTAGGGGGGCATGCTAGGTGTGAAAAGAATTAATAAAGTGAGGGAATGAACGCAGTTTGAGAGTTGGGTGTGCTGTGAAGAAGGAGGGGTAAATGAAGTAGAACCATGAAAGTATGTGAGATGGTTTGGTCAACGTGGAAAGGATGAATGAAAGTCGGTTGTTAAGCGATGTATAGTGGTGAGTGAGTGTGTTGGGAACCCGACCGGCTGGGAGATCCCGAAGAGAGAAATATGGAATTGAGTCGTGAAAACAATGTCGAAGGAGCAGAAATGTGAGCTTGGCAGAGCCGAGAATAAAGGTGCATTATAGGAGGAGAGAATGGCGGGGGTTTTGTATGGGGGTATGGTTTGTGGCCCCACCAGAGGGGGGCGGTGGCCAGGTGATGAACCGCTTACCATTGGACGATTTCCATAAGTGAGGGTCCGTCGCGGTCCTAAGTGTATGCTCTATATGATGGATTTTCTGCGTCTGGTGACGAGCTCTCACCTAATCAATGAGTAAGCAGAGGGCGGTAAGGCAGCTTTCTTTGCGGACGTTTATGTCGATAGTTCCTCCCCTACTCGCGCCTTTGTTCCTTTCCGATGCTTGTACCCGCACCCTACCCCACAATCTTGGGGCAAAGAGGAAGGATGAAGAAAGAAAGAAAGAATATATATAATATGAATAATATAATAATATTATATAGGTATATATATATAGTATAATAGTATTTTGATAGCCGTGTGATATATATATTAGACTATAATAGTATATACGTATATATATAGTTTTTAAGTATATTATAGTAATATAAGTATAGTATGTATATATATTATATTTCATGATCCACCATCAGATCTCCATGCCTAGGTAATGGGATGAGGATGTGGCCTCAAGTTAGTCTCTCGAAATGTCAGATCAGGTACTCAACTTATTCACGATTAGGGTAGACAGTGAACGTAAGCGCCTGCGCAAGATTATGCACACTAATTGTGAAGACGATGCCTTTTAGCTAAGGTTGTTTGGTTGGTCAGACGTTTCCGAGTTCACAAAAGAACAGGCGACATGGTCAAAAGAATCATGAAATGGTTCATAACCTGGCCATGCCGTCATTTCGAAACAAGAAGGCAGTAGCACCACACAAGGCGAGTCTGTCTACGGAGGACCCCAGTGGGCAGGTCTCTACCCCACCCCCCCAAGTATCAACACTTCAAAGAAGGGGTAAAAGTTACAAAAAAAGAAATGTAGATTGGACACTAACAAAAGTAATGCAAATGGAGACCAAACTAGTATAAAAATAAGAGTAAAAATGCATAGGATTATAATAATAAATATGGATAAAAAAGTAACAATATAAAATTAGGATTGAGCAGGCAATTGAATTGAGCTGGAAGCGACTTTTTGGCCCGATACAAAATATCGTAACTCTCTTTTAGCGTTATGGAGCTTCCTTCATAGGGGCTTAACATCACTATTATTCTACAATTGTTAAACTGGAACAATTTAAGGGGAATAACATTACCAAAAAAATATGGAAAATTTAACTTCTCTCCAAAAAATTGAAGAGCCTATTAAAAAAAAAAATGCATTTATCGAAAAAAAATGACTGATTCGACCAAGCACGCTGAAATTAAATTAGAAAAAAATGACCTATTTTTAGAATAACTAACAACCGCCGAAATAATTGTATTCGACATTCCGCAAATTAGACATAACGGAACAAAAATAATTAATAATAATCACTTTACGTATATTGTTCTGGTAAAAGAGGAGTAAGAGTTGGAGAAGATTGTGACTGAGGAAGAGATGGTTTTCCAGGTGCACGTACAAAGTCACTGGGAATCAACGAATCATCGCTATCAATGGTTGGCAATTTCCACTGATTAAGTCTACTACCTTGCCTGCTGTTGTTGTTGGTTGCTTGCTGCTGTTGCTGCTGCTCGCTGCTGTGGCTATTATATATATATATAAGTATAAGTATATATTATTATATAAGTATATATAATTATATATATAATATATATATATATATCGGTAGTTATTATATCGATACTATATACTCGTATATATTATATATATATGACTAGTTGGGTATGGTGGTGCAAGAAGGAATAAGGTATTTTGGGATGAGGTTATTAGTAAGGAGGAGGTATAATGTGTAGAGCTAGAGAAAGTTGAATTATGGTAAATCTGCAGGTCATGGTCGATGAAAATTTGCTATTCTTCAATCGGTAGAATGAATGATCAAAAAACCCGAAGCGGAGGCGAGATGCGTGACTTGATTGATTGGCAGTTGTTGTCATAAACGTGTTATGAGGGTAAAGTTCAAAGGATTGAGAGGAGAGCGGTGAATAGTACCCCTTAGTATAGCAGGGTAAAAAAAAAAGGAGAAAAGGGAACTGGTAGAAATATAGGGGAATAGCAGTTTTATTGAGATGTGTTAGGAGTTCAACCGCGTGGTCTGCATGTCTAGGTATATTTTGGATCGAAAGAGGTGCCGTCCGATGACTGAGAGCTGAGGATTGGTGAAGCGAACCAAGTGCGGTTAGGAGTGGTAGAGGATGTAGATGTGTGGATCGAAATCTTTACATTGAAAACAAATGATTGAAAGAATGAGGGAGAAGAAGAATAGGAATTATATTTAGATTTTAATGGATTTGCAACAGGCGTATGATAGAGTTAGATAGGGAATGCGTTAATCGCAGGTGTCAGTGATATATGGTGGTTGGTGGTAGGCTTCTGGAATGGAATCAAAAGTATGTATGGACGATAGTGAAGCGGGTGTGTAAGAAATAAATGGTGTAATGGTGATTGGTTTAGCGATTAATACGGGTAAGACAGGGTTTGTATATGTCTCCTTGGGCTCTATTAGAGTTTGTCATATGGATGGGGTAGAAAGAATTTGAGGTGGGAATGGCAGGAAAATGGTGTTAGAATGGTGAGAATGGAGTTGAGTGAGGTGCCGCTACCTATTATATGCCGGATGATGTAGTTCTTGTGTGGCGAAATCCTGAAGAAGACGTTTGAGAGGATTGATAGAGAGATTTGCAGGGTGTGTGAAAGGAGGGCTTGAAACGTAAACAGTGGATAAGAGTAGCAGGTTATATTTGACAGAGTGTGTAAAAGGGGCTGTGTGAAAGTTAATGTAGATGGTGAGCATGCTAGAAAGTGGTCTGAGTGTTAACACTTATTTAAGGGTATATTGGTTGGATGAGAAGGGAACGAGACGATCCAACGGAGTGCTAGTACGGAATGTTGTAAGATGGCAGGACAGGTGGCTTGTGCAAATGTAATATCGTTGTGAAATGCGTGCAGGGAACTAGTCTGAGTGTGCTAGGGTCTTAACATGAGGGTATAGTGCGTGTTTACCTGTGTTATTTGTAATGGTAGTGAGAACTATTGGTCTGGAATAAGAAGGTAATAGAGATCTAAAAGTAAAATGGCTTCAGATGGACAATCTTAGGGGTGTGCTAGGTGTGACAGAATTTGATAAAATACAGAGAGGTAAATGAAACGTATTAGAGACGTGGTGTGATGTACGAAGAATAGAGGGTAAAATAGAATAATGAGAGTATGTTTGAGATGTTTGTGTCATGCAGTGACAAGGATGAATATCGGATAGTAGGCGAGCTTGTTAAGCGGAGATGGGTAAGTGGTGAGGTTTGGGAAACCCGAACCAGGCTGGGGACCGAATAGAAAGTTGGGATCTGAGTGGTGAACGAATCCGTCATGAAAGGAGAGAAATGTGAGTTTGGGCAGAGTGCGAGAATAAACGGGCAATGATAGGAGAGGAATTCGGCGGGGATTTGTATGGGGGGCATGGTTGTGGCCCACCTGGGCTCAAGGGGATGAAGCCTTACATTGACGATTTACCTAGTGAGTGGTCACGGCGCGGTCCCATGATGCTGGAGGGTGATTTTCTGGTCTGTGGAGACCCAGCTCTCACTAATTAGAATGGTAGCAATGCAGGGGGAGCGGGGGTAAGCTCGGCGCTTTTCCTATTCCGGACTTTGTTCCGCGGTACGCTGTCGTTCGCGCATGTTCTCCTACTGCTGCTTTTCTTTCCGATGCTTGTACACACCTTAACCATGGCCTCGAGTATCGCGCTCGATCCCGCGGGCCTGCCCGAAGTCTTGGGGCAGAGAGAGGAAGGTGAAGAAAGAAGAAAGAGAATAATAAGTAATATATGGAGACTTGCTATAGTTAAATTAGAAACATATCGATCTGTGTAACAAATTATCATATATGACAGGGTTAATACGCCTAAGTGACGAAATATTTTCAAGATTCCCTTGTGTTTTCCCTGTTCTTCCAAAATTTTCCTTGGAACTAAAATAAATGATAAAAAACATATCATTTTAACTCTTTGTTATCATAAGGAAAAGATGAAAACTGAAAATCCGTCTCCAGATCCCAACCCTCCGTACCATCCAGTAAACCAAATTTTCTATGGCCAGCTTTCACAAATTAATTCTTTCAGAGTTATTAGACATGTTTACAAGTGAAAATTTATATTATGCATTGAAAAATTTTTAAACTTCCCAAAGTTAATTTATATAAGCTAAGTTATGAACACCAATCAAATAATGTTCGTAAATATCTGCCAAATATGTTACCAGGTCCCTGCTTTTGCTTTCACTAGCTTGGAAAAATACTTGCGTCTTGTAGTTCAAAAGTAAAATCAATGTCTTTTCCAAGATGTTATTAAACGTTTTCAAATCCGCCACGATGCGCATTTAGTTTTCATTATTTTGCAACACGTTAATCTGAAATCTCCACATTCTATTTCCTCTTTTTATTACTTCTAAATCTAATAACGGCTGCGATTCATCGTTGACTTTCTGAAAATATGAAGTATTTTTTGGCTCTTTTGACAACTATATTCTCTTAAAGATGCGCTCTTCAGCTCTCTTAATTATGCTGCTTAATTTCTTTTTTTTTTTTTTTTGCCTTCCGTAGTTCCTGCTTCTTTGGCACATAGAGTTGATTCTTTTAAGTATGTCTTAATATCTGAAGAAGCGTTGCGGCAGTATGACATCGTCTCATTTGTAATACAATAATCAACCCCTGCAGTATTTTTTCATTTCTTCAGCAATAACTCTCACAGCAATTTTCTTGTAGACATGTTTGTTTGCGTCGGAAACCTCTTTCCTCTAGCAGAAGCATTCCATGAAAGATGCAAAGAATCCGTGTTAACAAAGTTTTCTTGTGTTCTATATTTTTCAATTTTTATTAAGCATCTTGGAGAAACAAAATTTCAAACTGAAGAGCGTTTAACAATCCACCTAACACTCGATCAAAATTTTTTTCAATTCCTATTCCTCATAGGAAATTAGATATGAAATAAGTTCATAATCCTCTTTGATTAATTATATCAGCCGTCGAAACCATCAATTCGCTTGATATCAATGAATTTTTCACCCACCATATTAATTCTTTCAAGAGTTAATTTAGAGAAGCATTGACCTCGTGGACAATACAACTTAAACTGTCTGTGATGGGAATAGTTTAAGAGGACTTACATTCATTCTTAAAAAATAAAAAAAGGAGAAAGATTTTTTAAATGGGCTGATACTGCAGATGAATAAATTTAATAAAATTAATATTATAAAGATTCAATGTCAAGAGTATGAAACAATTCTTAAGAGAAGCAACAAAATTGCACATCACTTTTACTTATTTTACTCCATATTCAAACTATTACCACAGTCTGAATCTAGGGGTAACTCAGGTATGCGAGGAGATCATGGAAGATGAGATTCTTGAGTGGCTCTTTACTTTCCTCCTCCTTCAAGACAAAACAGCTTTTTAAACAGTCCCTTGAGCCAATTAGCTTTCTTAAAGATCAATCCCTTTTTTAAGAGAGTTCGAAGTCGCACATATGGTGCTCACTAATCTCTTTAGGGGTTAAGCAAAAAATGATGGCTGATATAAATTGGAGTTAATTTTTTTTCCGCTGTTTTCCCTGCACAGGGCTCTTCATTTTCCCTGTGTTTCAGCTGTTGGTATACACCCTGATATTACGGATAAAATTTTTATTTTTTGCGAAAATTTGGTCATATAAAGAAAATATTACATAAATTTAAAAAGAAAGCTAGCATAGTGAATGTGTGGTGTGGGTTTGATGGTGAAGAGATAGGAATGACGGTATAATTTGGGATGGAGGTTACTTAGCAAAGAAGATGAGAAAAGTTGAAAATGGTAATCTGGCAGGTTCTAGAATGAAAATTACTGGTGAATGATCAGAAACGGGAGGCGAGATGGGTATTGATTGGGATTTGGAGGTTGTGTAATAAGCGTTTATTGGAGGGTGTAATAGGTTAGACGGGATTGAGATGAGCTGTAATGTACCCTTATATAAGGGGCAAGGAGGATAGTGGGAACTGTAGGAAATTATAGGGAATAAAGTTTTACATTGAGCTGTTGTAGGGAAGATATATGCTGGCATCTTGGTCGAAGAGTGCGTCGAGTGACTGAAGGACTGATTAGTGAAGAACAAGGTGGGGTTTAGGAGTGTAGAGGATGTGTGGAATAAAATCTTTAAATTGAACAAATGAATTGAGAAAAATGAAGGAGAAAAAAAGAATAAATTGGTATTTAGGTTTATGGTTGCGAAGGTGTATGATGGGTTTACGTAGGGAAGGCTCTTTGCAAGGTGTTAGTGATATAATCGGGTGTTTGGTGGTTAGGCCTTCTGACAATGGAATCAAAAGTATGTATGAGATAGGTGAGGCATCTGTGAGATAAATGGTGTCAATGGTATTGGTTTAGGATTAATAGGGAAGTGAGACAGGGACTTGTGGTTATGTCTCCTTGGTTATTCAATTTTGTAAATGTATTGATGGGTTATGAAAGAATTAAGGTGGGGATGGCAAGGAGTCGGTGTTAGAATGATGGAGAAATGGGATGAGTGGAGGGTGCCCCTACCTATTATATGCGGATGTTTGGTTCTGTGTGGTGAATACTGCAAGAGAAGTTTGAGAAGATCTGGTAGACGAGTTTTGGCAAGGGTATGTAAAAAGAGGGGCCTGAAAGTAAACGTAGGAATAACTGAGTAAGGTTTTGTTGGTTGTGAGTGAGGATAGCCCTCAGTGTGTGAAGTTATGTATGTTAGGTGGTGAGCAGCTGAACAAGTGTCTCTCTGAGTTTAAATATTTGGGTATGGTGTTGGATGAGAAGGGAAACGGATGAAACGCAGAATGTAGTAGGAAAGTTGGAATGGTAAGGAAGGTGGATGGTGCAATTAAATCGTTGGTGAATGTAAATAGACTAAGTCTGGATGCGCTAGGTCTGCATGAGGGTATGTGTTTACCCGTGTTAATGTATATTGTAGTGGCCCTATGGTCTGGAATAGGAAGTATAGATCTAAAGAAGTTCAATGTTTGTTCAGATGGACAATCTTGGGGCGTGCTAGGTGTGAGAAGAATTGATAAAATGAGGAAGAACGTATTATGAGAGTTGTGTGGTGTGAGAAAGGGGTAAATGAGGAATAAATGAAAGTACGTTGAGATGGCTTTTGTGGTCATGTGAGAGGATGAATGGTAATCGGTTGGTTCAAGCGATGTATAAGTGGTGAGTGTGTTGGAACCGACCGGTTGGGAGACTGCAGAAAAAGTGGATGAGTCAGTAAAAGGAATTTTTGGCAGGAGAGAAATGTGCTTGGGCAGAGGCGCGAAGAAAGGCATGATAGGAGAGATGGGCGGGGTGTTTTGTAAGGGGGTATGGTGTGCCCAACTGGGCCGGAGGGGGATGAACCCTACACTTGACGACTTTCCATAGTGTGGATCCGTCGCGGGTCCCATGAAGCATCTTAAGGGTGGATTTTCTGATTGCGGACGGAGTTCTTACTAATTATGGTACAGAGGGGGCGGGAAGGCTGGGCAGTTCTTTTATCGACCGTTTGTCAATGTTCTCCTTACTACGCTTTTCTCTTTTCCGATGCCTGTAGCCGCACGCTACTCCCAGTCCTTGGGAAAAAAAAGGGGGGTAGAATAAAGAAACGAAGAAGAAACAACAAAAAGTGTAAGAATCACATGCTAATAATAAGCGCTAGTTCTTTAAGTCAATGAAAAAAGCATGAACTTCAAATGCCCAATGAATAGGCGGAGATTGTGCGTCTATGAATTTAGAGTATATAAACTTTGTTTATATCTGTTGCATTGTGGGAAGTCATCTTAATGTTATCAATAAGGGGACATTAATTATATATATATATAATATATATATATTATATATCATACATATATAATATATATATATATAATATATCTTAGATAGTATAATATATATTATATATATATATAATACTAATATAGAGAGAGAGAGAGGACGAGAGAGAGAGAAGAGAGAGAGGAGAGAGAGAGAGAGAGAGAGAAGACGAGAGAAGAGAGAGGAGAGAGAGAGAGAGAGAGCAGAGAGAGAGAGAGAGAGAGGAGAGAGAGAGAGAGAGAGAGAGAGAGAGAGAGGAGAAGAGAGAGAGAGGAAGAGAGAGAGAGGAGAGAGAGAAGAGAGGAGAGGAGAGAGAGAGAGAGAGAGAGAGAAGAGAGAGAGAGAGAGAGAGAGAGAGAGAGAGGAGAGAGAGAGAGAGAGAGAGAGAAGACGAGAGAAGAGAAGGAGAGAGAGAGGAGAGAGAGAGAGAGGAGGAGAGAGAGGAGGAGAGAGAGAGAGAGAGAGAGAGGAGAGAGACGAGAGAGAGGAGAGAGAGAGAAGAGAGAGAGAGGAGAGAAGATGAGGAGAGAGCCAGCTTTGATATATAATATAATATATATATATAACTATATAGTGTATATATATATATATATACGTATACTAGTTATGTATATATAATATATATCATATAATATATAATATATATATATATATATGAATATATATATCATATTTCATTTGGGGGGTCCATGCATCGTCCAGAAATCCAGCGACCTCCACCGGACGAAGCCACAGGTCTCTTAGAGGAAATATGATGGGGTGCTCTCTAAGGGAGTGAGTAGGGGACAATCGCAGGAGGAAGCGTGAATGGTGTTTCAGCCTCTATTTAGGCACTCGGCAGTGGAGAGGAGTGCCCCAATATGTGCCTATCATTCTTGGAGCGCTGGGTGAAATGCCACGCAGATTTCAGTCTTGATATGAGATTTTGCATCTCTCGTGGGAGCAGTACTGATATGTGTTGATATTTCTGGGGGCGATGAGTTTGTAAGAGTGATTATGGGTGAGCCAATTGTTTGAGGGTATTGCTTCATGTCAAAGTATTGTGTGAATGTCTTTGGAAGAGACGTGTTGTGGAGGTGGGGCGGGATGGTTCTATAAGAGTTTGGCCAATAAATAGAAGGTGAGCGGCATGAGGGAGAAGGGGGATTTTAAATTTAGTGTAATAAAAGTGGCGTTTTTGTAGATAGTTTATGGTTTCATAGGTTGGGCTGCGGGTTGAGACACCTGGCATAGAAATGTGTCCCTCGTCAATGTTTCCAAGTGAGTCCTGAAGTGTGGGGGAGAATTTTTATGTTTCTTCTTCAATGGTATTAAGATGGTTGAATTGGAGTAGTTATTCAGGACCTGTAATGGATTTCTATAGGGCAACGTATTTTGGATCCTTTGTAATTGAATTGTTAGTTTTTGATTGAGATTCAGAGGGTAGCCACAAGACTTTTTGAATCCCATTGTTTGATGTGGTAAGTTCTTTGAGAATTGTTTTATAAGTAGATTGCCACAGTGTAAGTTGTCTTCAAATAGCTGGTGCTGCGAAGAATTGTGTGTTGAGGATAAGAGGTTTGTAAGGACATTTAGTTTTCTATTTGCTGTGTTATATGATGTTTTTGGATCGTGAGCGGTGAAGGTGAAATCGGGTGTCAAGAGGTTTTATACTACCGAGAATTTTAGGTATTTTTTTAGGAGGTCAAAGAGAAATTATTTAAAAGTTTACCTTGTGGATAGTAATGAGATGATTTGGTGTCTATGGTCAGGGGTGGATTCGAGGGTTGATGATAGATTTCTCGGCAGGTGCTGACTCCTGGCTTGGAATACAACCAGGCTTCTAAGTGTGGCTTTAGATTTAGAGTCTGCCTGGGTTGCGAAGTTGTAGCAGTGGGTACCGGAGAAGGTCCTGGTATGGTTATGGTTATATCAATCTGCAAAAGTTATAAGGTGTGGAACATTGGGAGTTTGGAGGGGTGGGGAGGTCAGCTGTGAAAAGGTTGGACAGGAAAGGGGACAAAATGGCACCTTGAGGCGGCCCCGTTTCTTCTCATCAAAAACTTTACCCGTAGGCCGTTTTAGCCGTGTTTTTGAAGGACGAACTGTTTGCTTGATCCCTCAGCAGAGGGTGCTGATAGTGAGATCTTGCTGGGCCATTTTATTATAATGGTTAGAAAGAAAAGAAGAAGGGTCGAGTTTAGATTTTTGAATGCAGGTTGTGTCTGGGTACTGTGTCGAAAGCTTTTATCTGATGTCAATTGCTAGCAGTATTGGTAAAGTAGTGAAGGGGTTTTTGATTACAAGTCTTTTACCCACACGAAAAAAAAATTTAGCCCCGCACTCCCGACCGTGAGTGGTGGATTTTTTTTGAATGATTCAAGAGTGTTGGTTATAATACTCCATCTGGCCCTGTTCGGAGGAATGATCTTCTCTCATTAGTTTTGACAAACAGGGGGAGAGCGAGAGGAGGGATATGGGTCGATAAGAAGAGGGGAGGTTGGGGTCTTTTTTTTCCATGGACGTTTTAAATTTGGGGTATGATTTTGTTGTTTTTTCCAGAGTGGGAGGTTGTAGTTGAGTGACCAAGACTTGTTACAAATATATTTTTGTGATCGAATGATGTAGCGGTTGGTCCAAGGTGTTTATGTGCGGGGTTGAACCACTATCTGTTGATCCTGGACCAGAGGCTGGGGGAGTTTATTTTAGTGTTTTGATGAGCCATGAGGGTACAATTCTATTGTAGTGACACGGGCAGGGGGGGGATGGGATGAATTTCTACTTTCGTTTTTTTTGAGGTTGCATATTATTTTTTCTACATTGTTTGGGTTGAGTGGGTTTGTTTGGAGAATTTTGTGGTAGATGTTAGAAAGGATATTTGCAGTGTTGTTTGGGAAGGGGAGGGGAGGTCCTTTTTGTCCTTCTTTATGGATATCGTTTTGGTGGTGTTGTTTTTGGAGTTGGTGGAGGACGTTTTCACTACCCTGTCATGTTTCTGTTTTTTCTTCAGGGCTTCACCATGTTGTCATTCTGGGGAGGTATTTTTGAAATTTTCTGGCCTTATGGGTAGACGATGGGAGGTGGAAATTGGTGTTTTACCAAAACTTTATTTGGAGCAGTTAAGATCTGGGGTCAATAATATTTTGATGTCTATATGGGCAAGTTCATTTGTGTTAGTTCAGTTTGGCAGCTTTCGGGTGTTAATGAGGGTTGTGAAGCTGTTCTCTTATTGGCCCCTTGGTATGGTAAAGAATTGGACGGCGTTTCTTGTAGTAACTTGGTGAGTTTACCTTATGGCCTTATGTAGGGAGAGGGAGTTTTGATTCTAGTAGGGGAAGGCGAGTTTCTATGTATTGAGTGAACAATATAACAACACTGATCTAAAAGTAAATATTTTTTAATTTTACAGTTATTATATCAATGATAGTTAATCTCGTAGTGGTAAAAAGTAATGGTAAAAACAATTATATAGGGAACACTATGTTTTGAAGTTGTAATTTTGGAAAAATATAGTAACTTTTGTAGGTGTAGCTGTTAGCGATGCGGGTAAGGGAATATTTCTATGGTTTAAATTCTTTTAGTATTTAGTGAAGTTTTTGATGGTAGGAATTTGTTTTATTTAATGTCATCCACTTTTGGGTTTTGTTTTTGAAAATGATATTCATATTATTAGCGTATTTACAAGTAAAAGGGTTAATAATAAATTAGGAGAACTTTGTGTATAAAATAAGTGTAAGAAAATTGCTGAATTATTAGTAGGAGAAAAGACAAATTATGTTCGAACTTGTGGAGAAATAAATTACTGAATAACGAATCTGACGCAAATAAACAATTCTTTTTTTTTTTCAATAATATTATAAGGGAGA
The DNA here is from genome assembly GCA_015478945.1 of Trachelipus rathkii. Taxonomy (NCBI): domain Eukaryota; kingdom Metazoa; phylum Arthropoda; class Malacostraca; order Isopoda; family Trachelipodidae; genus Trachelipus; species Trachelipus rathkii. The sequence goes on from JABUQX010055273.1 coordinate 19,646, forward strand.
GGAATATCATGTGTTTACGTGCGGGAGATTTCGGAAGCCATTGAACAGGCGCAGCAGTAGAATTAAAGGTGAATTTATATATATATTTTATATGTATAGTATATATATATATATTTTTATATTATACTTATTATATATATATATATATTCTATATATATATATACATATAGATAAATACTTATAAATATATATAATGTTAGTTAAGTATATATAGAGAGCGCATAAATTAAACAATCCCTAAACTGATTATTTAATTTATGGTCATAGAGAATACACTGTACTATTTTTTGCGGGGGGTAACGAGAACCGTAAGAAAGGGTCAATCAAATAACTGTTGTCTGAGTTTTGTCTAAATGTAATTGCGGATCTGAATTTTGCCAAACTTACGACCTTTTTGAATTTGTGAAAAAGTTGTAACTTATTTTGGGATTGGGTATTTTTGTTGATTGTATATGTGATTATCATATGTTGGGATGGTGGTCTGATGGGAGGCTTATTTCAGTGTTGGTTAGAAGGAGAGGAGAGGAGAAAGTTATTTTTATTTTTTATGATTATATTATATTATATGTTATATTATATATGTTATTATTATTATAGTATATATATGAATATAATTAATATATAATATAATATATATAGCTATAGTATTATATATATAGTATATAATATATATAGATATATATATATAATATAGGTATATATAGTATATATAATATAGGTAATAATAATAGTATTTATCATTTCTTCTTTCTTCACCTAACCTTATTACTTCCCAAGATTGGGAGTAAGGAGGGCTACAAGCATCGGAAAAGAGAAAAGGCAAGAAGAGAGTATGACAAAATGTCGAAAAGAAAGCACCAGCCTTACCGCCCCCTCGGTACGATTAATTAAATTTAGTGAGCTCGCACAGACAGAAACTCCACCCTAAAGCTTAATGGGACCGCGAAACCGCGACGGACCCTCACTAATGTAAATGGAGATCGTCAATGTAAGGGTTCCTCCCTGTTGCCCAGGTGGGCCACAACGCATGCCCATGACAAAACCCCTGCCATTCTCGTCGCTATCATGACGCGACTTTATTCCTCGCCTCTGCCAACTCACATTTCTCGTCCTTGCAGAATTGCTTCCACGATCTCATCATCTTATCTGCTTCGGGCCCCTCGCGCCCTACAGCCCGGCGGGCTTCCAACAAACACTCTCACTATACATCCGTTAACCAACCGACTATCTATCATTCATCCTTTCCACGTGACCAACCATTTCAACATACTTGTCCATTTATTCTCTCTTACCCACGAGCACCGCGCCTTTCTTCACCCGACAATGACACTTCCTAATACGTTCATGGTCAGGTCTCATTTTAATTCTGTAAATCTTTCTCACACCCCGACTAGATCGCCCGGCCTATTGTATGTGTCATCTGAACACATTTGATTTAGATTCTACTACTACTTCTTATTTCCAGACATAGTCTCCACATATGACAATTACACAGGTAACAACATACCCTCATGCAACGAAACCTTAGCGCACTGCCTAGACTTAGTCCTGAGTATTAGATTCAACCAGTACATGTAGATTTAATTGCAAACCACGCAACCTTCCTACCTTACAACCAACTTTCTACTCACACTGCTGCATATCCGTTCCCTTCTCATAATTCTCCCACACAAATCGCTAAAATATTTAAACATCAGAACAACGTTGTATGCCATGCTGCTCACCATCTAAAACAACTTCTTCACCCTGAGGGCTATCCTCACTCAAACCATAACCTTTAACTCCACTTCATTCTATCGTTTACTTTCAGGCCCGCTCTTTTTACATACCCTGTGCAAATCTCTCTACCAATTCTCTCAAAACTCTCTTTCAGATTCAGCACACAGAACCAAATCATCCGGACCATGACTATAAATAGATGTGGGCACCTCCTCACTCACTCCATTTCCTCGCACACAATTCTACAAGGAGAACCATTTCCTAGCCACCGTCTCACCATCTAATTCTCTTTCAATAACCCTCCATCCATTACTACAGCTATTAGGAATACCAAACCGAACAAACACAGAAAACAGAGACCCCTGATCTGCACAATGCGCTATTGATCCAAACGAAATCACCATTTGACACGGCATTTCTGTCACACACGCCTTCACTATCGGTCGTCCAACATACTTTTCGATTCCATTCAGAAGCCTACCACCAACAACCATATATCACTAACGCCTGCCAAAGAGCCTTCCCTATTAACCTATCAGTACCACTGTTGCACAATCCACTAAATACAATTTATTACTTTTTTCGTCAATCATTTGTTTCAAAATGTGTAAACTGATTTGAGTCCACCCAACATCCTCACTACCGCGACTTCCTAAAACCGCACCTTGTTCTTCACCCAATACAGTCCTTCCAGTCACTCGATCGCACTCTTTTTCGAAGACCAATAACCAGCAAATATAACTTTCCCCCTACAACACAAACTAACCAATAAAACTTATTTACTATAAATTTCCTACAGTTCGCCCTTATCTCCTTACCCTGTATTAGGGTACTATTACACGCTACTCCTCTGCCCAATCCCTTGGAAAAGGCTCTATACCCAGCCTCCATACACCTTTATTACAACAACTCCAAGTCAACAAATGCACCATCTCGCCTACGTTCTTGAGCAATTCTGCAACCAGTAATTTACAATCCTCATGACCTGCAGATTTACATTTTAGATGGTTCGGTTAGTCCGTATAGCCATTAACCATTTGGTTCGCTCCTTGAATAAATAACTCATCCCCAAAATACCTATTTCCTTCTTGATACCATCAAAACCCCACATTCCTATCACTCTCCTTCATATACTTGCCGAATATTATAGTTTTCGAATATATTATTATATATGATATTATAAATATTAGTATACTATATTATTATATATATATATATATATTATCTATATAAGTGTAATATATATAGTTATATATATATATATTATATATATAATATATACTATATATATATATATACATAAGAGGTAAGTAAGAGCTTTAAATAAATGTAGTAGATCTTGAATAAAATAATAACAATTTATTTTAATAAATAGTAGTTAGCGTAAAATTTTTTGTTTTTAACAAAGAACCTCTTTCAGGTGCATATATGTATAACAATCCTATGCACCTGAAAGGAAAAAATTCTGTAAAGAACGAAAAATTTGTGCTTAACTACTATTTATTAAAATTAATTGTTATACTATTTTTATTCAAGGTCTACTAAATGTTATATTTATAAGGCCTCTTACTCTAAGAAATTACAAAACGTTAATAGTTTTATATGTATATATATATATATATATATATATCATTACGTAAGTATTATATAATATATTATAGATTATATTATATATAATATAATATATTAGTATATATATATATATTAATCATATAATATAATATAATATAGTATAGTATATATAATTTAAAACTTCACGCAGAATTAATGCCACCAGCATCAATGACGCTCATCTGATTAAAACTAGTGTAACAGATGATCAGGAAGGACTCTGCTTGAAAATTGCATTCTGAAGCAATGTATTTGGGGCCCACCTGCCAGATATGTAGGCGAATTCAAATTGACAGATGGGGTTTGCTGTTGTTTGTTTGCTGTTGCCTGCTCCGGCGTGGGGAATGATGATGGCTGAGCTGCTCGCTGCTTGACATACATGGCACTGGTTTTGAGGGGCCTGCTTTTGATTCGTATAAACAAAAATTAATTACTTTTGTATTTCCCTATACAAGTAAGCTACAACTATTATAATGGTTGTTTAGCAAAGTTTTACATTACTCCCTCTATTATTTAGAAAAAATAAAGAAGTTCCAAGCAGGGCTGCAGAGCCGCTAAATAATAACTTTTTGCTGGCTTCCGACTACCTCATTTTAAAATTAGTCCATCGCGGCTCCTGACTCCAACACTCTTAAAATTAGCCAGGCTCCCAGCTCCAGCATTTTATATAATTAGAGCACGGCGCTCTGACTACACGGCGGGCATTTTAAAAATTGGCTCATGCTTCAGCTTTCTAGTTATAATTCATCTCTCCTTTACCCATTTATGAATCATTTAATTTCTGTTACACAAGTTTTTATGGGCATGTTCAGCAATGAATATTTGTAATGAAAATCTTATGAAACTTGCAATTAAAGAACTTAGAAAGATTCTATAGGAAATAAAGGATTTTAAAAGAAATAACAAAAAAAATGTAATTCAGCTTTCTTCCTAAATTTTAATTAAATTCCTCTTTGATATTTGACTGTCCGGTACATTTTATGTAATATAGATTTTATTATTATTTTTTGTGTTACAAAAAAAAAAAAAACAAAGCAAATTAGAATGCCAAAAAAAATAAAAATTATATTTCGGTTTCATCCTAAAGATATTTAAAATAAATTCCTCCCTCTAAAAGATAACTTGCCCATTTTTCCAATTAATTTTTATTCAAAGAGTTAATATATACTTTTATATTTAATATAATATATATATAATAATTATAATATAGTATATTATATAATAATATATATATATATACATAATATATACTATATATATATATATTAAAACTATATAATATATATAGTATAATTAATATGTATGTATATATAATATAGTATAATATATTATATATTATTATATATATATATATAGTATATTGATAAATATATATATTATAATAATATATATATATATATATATTATTATATATATACTATTATATTATTATATATATATAACTAGTATATATATATAATATATAATATATTATATATTAATATATATATATATATATATATATATATATACTATATATATATATATATATATATTATATTAAATAACAATTTATATTTACCTAAAATTTTAAAAAAATAATCTTTTCTTGAACTGCCTGTTCACAACGTCAATATTTTAATTAATTTTAAAATTCAAAACAATTGTTGTTAAAAATAAAAGATCTGCTTAATAAAATCCTTCTTAAACGATGTCCTTAGATCCGATTTTATTATTTTTAAATAACGCAAATACAGCACTCAACAGAACTTTCACTCGAGGTAGGAAGACAAGGTTGTAAGCATGGCATCTCGCATAAATTTTAGGTTGAATACAATGGGAGCAGATGTTTGCAGAGTGCAGGCAGGGAAATTAAACTGTTGACTTAGATTTTTTCTGGCAAAGTTTTCATGTATTTTAGTTAATGCCGGCTTATGGAATTTCTGTGTTAATATTTTCTAGAAGAGGAATTTTTTAAGGTTGAGCTGTCTGTATTTTAATGGTAGACTGTCCCTTTTTAAAGTATGCGCTTTTTTTGTAATGGCCTTCAATTGGGTTTCACCGTTTTCAAAATTTGAAAATTCTTTCAATCTCCGAACAAGATATTACCACATGGGAGGGTTTCCTTTGAAACATGATGAACTATCCCGACTCCAGTCTAAGATTTAAGTCTAGTTCACAAAGGGCATCCTGAGCTTTATTCAGATTTTCTTCAAATTTGTCTGAGGAGATTCTGAACTGTGGAATCCAACAAAGATACGTCTAGATTCCCATTTTTGTTTTTTCAGTTACATTTATTTTCGGCTGGAATTTTTATGCCATTTGCTAAAATCCTTCCTATATTTTTGAGACACATTTATTAGATATTTCCATTCTCTATAAATTGCGAAGTCGTTTTTACGATGAGCATAACATAAAGCATGTGCTTCCCCATCTTTCCTCTTGATCTAAGATTGCCCACTTTTTCTTTCTCCGCAGTTGATTGCTGTTAAAACCTTCCATTAATTTTGGAGTATGTGTTGCTTTCACTATTTATCTCTCCATGTTTATAAAATTTGCTGCATGCAAATATTGTGAAGACTATTCACAGAACTAGCTGAAGTAAAGTGTGAACTCCTACACCTCATGTGGTTGTGCAATGTTAAAGCACGTCATCAATAACGTGCTTTCAGTTTTATAAAAGTTCCGTTCTAGAAGAATTCAATTATTACTTCTTCGTTTTGACATTTTCAATAATCTACACGCTCGACCAGTTTTCCTGTTGCCTCATGTCATTTTAAATTTTAATTGGGTACTGGATCATGTTTGATTTGTCTATCCATAACTAAGCTAATTACTTTGACTATTAATTTTTGAATTTCTTTTAAAACGTCAACAAGAAGTTGAATATATTAGCAGAAATGGATTTGGTGTCTCTTGCAGCTAACACATTAGTAATATTGTTTTTATCTTCGTTCCACATCTATCTATATTAAACCAAAATACACTTTCCTTATGCCCCTCGTGCCAGCATTCCCATTTTGAAATGCAAAATGCACGAATGCGTGCCCCTTTTAAACCAATTTTAAAGGTTTATTTTTTTTGCTTGTATTCGCTTGTTCCATGAACTATCTCACGAATATTTTAACCTGTCTAAAAATAGACGCCAGTTTCCAAGTCAAACGCGATATCTCAAAATTTATTGATTATGCAATACAAAAAAAAAGAGCCAGAAACATGACAACAAGTTGGTGGTAGTACACACTACTGGGATGAAAACATTCTTAACAACAAAGGGAAACTCGATGATATAGTTGTGGTGAGCTGACGTAAAGGAGTTTTTCTATGTTTGTAATCATATATATATAATACATATTGAGATTATTTATTATTGAATTGTTTGTTGGCGAGATAGAGAGAGGGAGGGGTGGAGAGAGAGAGAAAATGAATGATTAGGCATTGATCCAGATTTTCGGAATAAATGTGAGTGAAAAGTGAGGTTGGGGGGTAGCAGACAGCATCAGGCATAACACCCTATCCTCGACCTCTCCTTTCCTTCGTGTTTTCTTACCTAATGATTCTAAACTTCCCCCTGTCCACACGCTCGTCTGGCATTTTTCTTGTTTGCCAGCCTACGATCTTGAGAATTTTTCTAATTTTTAATGATGTATTAACAGGATTATTATCCTTCTTTTTCACTTCATACAGGAGTAAGCGCTTTTATTGTTTAAATTTGTTTAATGACAAAGGGAACCTGACTCATGTTGTCAAATTTAAAAAAAACGTTTACGCTTTGAATTACAAAGAATTTTTTTGTGATACTTGTTTTTCCCTTGAGATTTCAGGATTTGACGAACGGATCATGTTGACTAAAGACAGAAGAGTGCTGCTTATTTTTGAAATTAAGGTTCATTTTTTTATTGCTTATGATTATTATTATCATTATTTTATGATTTATAATAACTGTGTATAGACTTAATTTGTTATTGATCAGACTTCTTACTATTATTATAATTGATTATTATTATTGAATTATTATTCTTATTAATCTATGGTACTCTACTATTAGTATTCGTTATATTATTATTACTTATACATTAGGTAAGACTAATGTGTCTATTGAGCCATTTTAATAAACTCTACACAACACTACTTTCAACATCAATTTTAATTTTATTGTTAAGAGTTTATTAATTATTATTAATTATTATATTTATAATGACCATTATTATTTTTAGGATATATTAATTAATGATTGGTTTCGACTGCAAAACCCTATAGTTAATTATTATTGCTTTTTTGCTAGGCTATTACAAACGTTTAATTAGTATTATTATTATTATTATTATATTATTATTATTATTATTAATTTCATTAATCATTATTATATTTTATTATTATTATATTATCATTAAGCATTATAAATTATTATACATTTTATTACTTTTTCTATTAAGTAGAATACCTAATTAAATATTGTTATAGATTAATTGGTTTCCGATACTTATATAATTACAATTATTATCTGATTATTATTATTATTATTTTTAATAAATTAGATTTTAACATTGATTTAATATTCTTTTTGTTTAAATGAATGCTTATGGGCAATGGTTTTTTTTTCAGTTTGTATAGCAGAAAAAAAAACTGGACTATACACCGTCCACAGGTTTTTTTTTTTTTGTGACTGATTCTTTAATAAGAGACATACGTTTTCGATCCTCCGTGAGTCTCAAGAGAGGGATTACTTCTGACTCTTTGTTCCTCCAAATCAAGAAAAAAATCACCTCAGTTATACCCTCGCCATACCCTGAGAAAGAATCCTCAACCGAAACAGTAAATCATTACTTTGGGAGTCTAAGAAGCACGACAGCAAGTATTACCGTTTGAGGCAAAGATATGCCAAAAGCGTTTCTTCACCGAATGCGCAGAACTTTTCTGCGGAAGACTTAAAGAGATAAAACAGAATACAGAGAGTACTTCAGGCACATTACTTAGCTGCCAAAATTTAATCGTGTGTTCAATAGTGAATTTTAAAATTCATACTGTTGGGGTTTACCAAAATTAAAATGGGATGTGAAAGTAACAAAATACATAATATCTGCAATGTCCCACAATTTCATCCGTCTTTATTCCTCTATGAAGTTGATATTTCCTTCATTATTAATTCCTCCGTTTATTGTAATATTGTTTTTTTTTTATTACTACTTGCTTGCTTCCTATTAATAAGGTTGCCGATTATTTAACTTAACCTAATTCATTTTCGACCAGCTAGTGTATAACTGTTTTTTATTATCAAATTTGGCTTTTTATTTTTTGTTATTGTACCAATCGGCTGTGTTTGTTTAGTTTAAGTTGTCTAAACTGTTTTAAGTTAATATATTGCTTATTGCTTTTATTATGATTTTTTGCTTTCTATATTTATATAATAGCATGCTTAATATTTTATTTGATACAGAATTTTACGAAATGTACGCGGAAATAACTTAGTATTTTTATTTTGTTCCTTATTTTTTTTTCCTTAAATAAAATTATAATACTATGTGGTGTTTTTTCTTTGTTGCTCCTGGTCATTTTTGCCGCACCAAAAATTGTATTTTAGCGGTTCACCTTGCTGTGGTGGTTTTTTTTAATAACACACCTACATCGGATGTAGACAGAACAAGTTTCTGGGAATAGAAATAGAGTATTCCCATCTATTGTCCTGATTTTCGAAGTTGGGGAGGGTTTCCCTGAACAACATTTGCTGGCGCTGGTGGTATTGCGGGGGCAGCGTCGGGCGCTGGCGTGCTGTTGTGGGCGCTCTCGCAGGGGTCGGTCCAATGATGCTGTGGGTGCCCGGCACTGCCGAGAGGCCTGGCTGGGGATGGCATCGTGGGGCAGCTGAGGGGAGACTGCGGGGAAGGAGTGGCTATGCATGCGCATCGCAAGCGCCAAGGCCGACATTTGTCTTTTTTAAGATTTGTAACAATGTCAGGATGAGAGGGGTTTTAAATGTTGTATTAAATTAAAGGCTTTAGTAGATCTATTGTGATCCAAATAAATAACTGGTGTTGCAGTGTTTTAGGGTTAGGATTTTTTTGCTTTGTATGTCTCCTCTATAATTTAACTGTTTTTATTTATTTTTAGAGAACGTCCACCAACAAAGATTGACACGGATGTGCAGTGATTTTGTTTATTTGGTAGTATTTGTTTGGTATAATTTTGTTTCTCCATGAAAATGAATTTTAATTTTAATTCAATGCTTTTGTTTTTTTTTTTTTCATTCCAAAAGAGGACATGATCAGACCTTTCAGCTTTCCAATTTTTGAGGCAATATAGACCTTACACTTTCCGAATTTTCTATGTTTCAAGCGTGAAAGTAGACGCTATACTATTTTGACGACGTAGGTGTGGCAGGTAAATATAGCGTTATTTATTATTATTATCATTTATTATTCATCTTATTATGGTTTTTATTTTTATTTTTTATTTTTTTATGATTAATTGAAGCATTGATGTCATTTTTTCCAGTTTGAATTTTCAAAAGGTTTCTGTTCAGCGGCCTAAGGTTTGGTTCAGCGACTGAATTTCATTTTTTTCTGAGGTAATTTTAAATGTTGTTTATTGATGAATGATTTTTATTGGATGGGTTGTATAAAGTTTTTTTTTTTTTTTTTTTTAGTCTGATTTCAATGATTGGAGTGACGTTGAGTGGAATTTGAGGGAAGGATTCCGCGTGAATTGTTCCGTGTGGAAAGAAAAAAAAACTGGGTCAATTACCCAGGTAAGCACCATGGAGTGGTGAGGGGCTTATTTTTTCTTATTATTTTATTATATTATTCTCAATTTACATTCAATATTTATTTAATATTTTGATATTTTTTAATACTAATTTTAATTCATTTTAATTTAATTTTTTGTTTTAATTAATTATTATATTAATATCATTATTTCATTCATATTTATTTAATATTTTAGATATTTTAATTCATAATTTATTCTTTAATTAATAATAGTTATTGAATTTATTTATTTATTGTTATAAAATCTTAATTTTATTATATAGTTGTTGTTATTATTATTATTATTATTATTATTATTATTATTATTATTATTATTTTTTTTTTTACTTATTTCTCAGTTTTTTTTGGAGCTTGTTTGACACACACACACATCTGAAAAATAAGAAAAACTAGAAATATTGACATTTATGAGGAGTTAGAAGAAAAGCTTGAAGTAGAATAATTTAGAATTGGCTTGGTTACAGAGTGAGATAGCAGTACCAATAAAGGAAATGAGATAGAAAGAGAGAATTAACTAGATTGAAAGGAAATGGAAATTGTGGAAACAAAAGATAGAAAAGTAAGACTATATTGTGGAGGAATTTGTCAAGAATTGGGAAGGAGTATTTTGAAGAATTGATTATATAGTGGAGAATTTTGTGGAGAATCGAGAAGGAGTATTTGTGAGGAATTGAGAAGGAGTATTTGTGGAGAATTGTACAAAGATATTTTTATGGTTAAGTTTTATTTTTTTTTTTATGTAGATTTAAGGTTTGGGGATATTTATGAACATTCGTGCGGATGTTCATTGATATCTGATAATACTACTTTTGGGCGGTGCAGGGTTTGCTGTTAAGCGATTTCGGTGCGGTTTGCGGTTGCGGTTTACCTTGCCGTGGTGAGAGAGGTCTGTGGTAACGTTAACCTTTCCGTGGTGTTTTTTTTTAATAAAATAGTGTGATTGCTTCGTGTGTTTTGAGTTTGATTATTGTGTTTATTTATTAGTTTGTTTTGTTCTCTGTTTTTTTTCCAGGACCCACGACTATTGAGAGTTGGCGGCCTCAAACCCACGACAACAGGATTAACAGGAAGCTTTGTGGCAGGTGCTGGTGATAGGTGCTGGTGATAGGATTCTGAAGGGTATCAAAAGTATTTATGACGATAGTGAAGCGCGTGTATGAATAAATGGACTCGAAAGTGATTGGTTTAATATTAATAGCGGAGTGAGGCAGGGATGTGTTATGTCTCTTTGGTTATTTAATTTGTATATGGATGGGGTTATGAAAAAATTAGAGATGGGGGTGGCAGGAAATGGTGTTAGAATAATGGAGAATGGAAGAGAGTGGAGTGCACCCAGCTTATTGTATACAGATGATTTGGTTTTGTGTGGTGAATCTGAAGAGAGTTTTGAGACGATTTGGTAGAGGGCGATTGACCAGGATGTGTAAAACAAGGGGTTTGAAAGTTAATGTAGATAAGAGTAAGGTTATGGTAGTGAGTGAGGAGAGTCCACGGTTGTGAAGTCATGTTAATTGGTGAACAACTGGAACAAGTATCAGAGTTTAAATATTTATAATTTATGTTGGATGAAAAGGGAACGGAAGATGCAGAATGCAGTAGGAAAGTTGCAAAGTGTAGGAAGGTGGTTGGGGCAATTAAATCCTTGGTGGATATGAAGGGACTTAGTCTTGAGTGCGCTAGGGTTTTGCATGAATGTATGTTGTTACCCGTGTTAACGTATAGTAGTAAAACTATGATCTGAAATAAGAGGTATAGATCTAAGGTACAAAGTACAAATCTTAAGGGCGTGTTAGGTGTGAGAATTGGTAAAATGAGGAATGAACGCGTTAGGGAGTTGTGTGGTGTGAAGAAAAGAGTAAATAAGAGAATAAATGAGAGTACATTGAGAAGGTTTCTTCATATGGAAAGGATGGATGATAGTCGGTGGGTTAAGCTGATGTATAGTGGTGAGTGTGCTGGAAATCGACCAGCTTGGAGACTGAAGAAAAAGTGGATTGAGTCAGTAAAGGAATATGAGTTTGGTAGAGGAGAGAATAAAGGTGGATAACAGGAGTGAATGGCGGGGTTTTGTGAGGGGGTCTGATTGTGGGATTTACCCAATGGATGAACCCCACATTGACGAGATACCCAGTAAGGGCTCATCATAGTCTTGTGAAGCCTAGTGGTGTTTTTTGATTTTGATTTCTCACGGGGGTATAAAGGGGAGGTAAGAAAGGGGGGGGGCTTTCTTTTCGACTTGCGTCATATTCTTCTACTTCTTTTTTGTTTCGGTGTATGCTAGGCACCTGACCCCCAATCTGGGAATGGGATAGGAGGATAATAAATAAATAAATATATATATATATATATATATATATATATATACTATATATCATAATATATATATATATATATATATATTATATATATATATATTATATTATTATATACTATACTGATAGTTATATATATATATATATATATAATATGGTATATTTAACATTTATATCATGTATATATATATGATTATATATATATATACCGGTATATTATATATTATAATATATACTATATATATAAGATATAATATATAATATAATTTATATTGATTAATTTATTATATGAGTATAGTATATATATATATATATACTTATATATATATAAGTTATATAATTATGCCGTTACCCCGCTCCACTCTATGAGAGGCGGGGACGGGGACCTCATAATCTCGACCCATCACAGGTTCGAGCCCTGAGTCTATGAGCTGTAAGTGTTCTGAAGTTGCGTCTGATGGTTCGCCACGGTCGGATTGGAATAATAAAGATGTTTTGTGTTGTCGTTTGCATGGGAGGAACATATTTGACAGTAGGGGGAGGATTATTAAGACTGATAGACTGGTATTCCTAAGAGGATGGGTGCCCAGAGTTGGCTCTTCAAAGCTTTAGCTCTGTGTTGAAATTTCAGGTGAGACGCAGCTTGGAGCACTGTCATTTGAATATGCAGAAATCCTTCTTTGGGTTAATTGGGGTGTGAATGTGTTTAATGATGGGGGTGTTTGGAGGAAAGGGGGAAGTGTGTTGTATATGCCAGAATAGTATACTGCTGGTGCAATTTTCATCTCTCTAGGTGCAGAGGGCCGTCTTAGTAATTGGTGTAGGGAGGGGGGGTTATCTATTGAGTGATTTACTATAAAGCTGACGCCTATCATTTCTTATTGCTGGCTTTTTATAGCGTATGATGTTTTGTTTCAGTTAAGAGTCATGATCAATATGTGTGCGGAAGGCAACCAGTTATTATTCTAAGATTTTTCTTCTGAAAGATTTCTAATTTTTGAGTGGTAGATTTAAAAAGGGGCAAAAGTATTGTTTGAGTACTATTGTCTTAGTCTCTTTGTGTTTACCAAAGTTAGTTTCAGTTAATGCATTCAATGAGTTTAATTTATATGTGGCTCTAGATCAGGGGTCGGCAAGCGTTTTTTTTTTTATGTAGGGCCCCATTGTAAATAATTTTGGTTTTCGTGGGCCAATGGGGCAGTATATATATATATATATATACTATATATATATTAATAGATATATATATATATATATATATATATATATATATATATGTATTATTATAATATATATATATATATCATATATAATATATATATATATTATATATATTATTATATATATTATATATATTATAATCCTATACCTATATAATCACTGATCTCTTTTCTTCCCACAAGCGAACCGGGGGTAAGGTGCGCTGACATGCCATCGGAAAGAAAGTAGATAGAATAATAATAACACAGTCGGAAAAGAAAGCTCAGCCTTACTGTCCCCTCACTTGTTAGAGGGGACGGTAAGCTTGGCTTTCCTCTTCGACTTGCTTACTATATCTTCTACATACTCTCTCTTTATCCGATGCATGATCACGCACCTTACCCAGTCTTGGGAGGAAAAAAGGAAGCATTGATGTTTAATATCAATAAATAAACTATATATATATATACCTTACTTACTAATATATATCATAATATATATATATAATAATATAACTGATAATTACGAACTACCCTAATATAATATCATATATCCATATATCTATGGCGCGGTCGTGCCAGGGGGGGGGCAGCTGCCCCCCCTAGAAGCGTTTACTCTTGTATAGAGTCTAGCCTGCGAATTTTTTTGACATTCCAGCATCCCGTTCCGGGTCGATCGCGTTGTAATCACGTTTACGTCTAGTAATAATATAAAACTCATATATCATACTATATAATAGTATTATATATATATCATAGTATATATATATATATAATACTATATATATATACGAGTACTATAACGGAGGCTAGTTACAATCGTTATTTTCTCACATTTCTCTTGCCAATACGGTCTTCTCAACTCATTTTATACGCTCTTTTAATTTGTAGATAAGAACCTGTGTTGTTATTCTATCTATGTTTTTTTTAATGTCTGAATGAGTATATATAAATTCATAGATTTTGTGTCAGTCAAGATTTCTCAATTCCTTTATATATGTTAAGTTCAAAGTAGCATTGAAATTACCACTCCGTGACGCCACTCTATAGTTCAACACCGCCTCAGTGTAAAGCTATAGTTCAATTTCATCAGACATGGATATTAGGAGCATTCCCTGGAAGTACGTTTTACTAACTCAATATTATAAAATTTTTGTAAGAGAAAAACTCGATTTCTTCTAAACAGTAGGAATTTGTAGCACATTAATCATTACTTGATCCATATGAGCGTTTAGCTTCATTTTAGAAACTATGTTTTATTACAACACAGAGATTAGTGATTTATCAACACTTAAGTTGCGCTAACTTTAATTTTACATTTCTTGCAACATTTCTACAATTCATGTGAGGTTTATAGAACTTGCTGAAAAGAAAGGAGCATTCACATTCGGAAGGAAAGTTTATGGTATGTATGTTATATTGTCGGAACAGAAATATAGCTATATAATTGTATTTATGTATGGACAATGCAATACATATTGGATTCATGTATGAACAATAAAATATATATATATTGTTATTGCTCGTTGCCGATCAATAACTGTTTCGTAAATCAAATGATAGTAGCTTAGTAAATTTATGCACTGGTGTTGATTCCAAACACAGACTGACCTGCTCTATAGAGCTCCACAATTATTTTTAAATGCTTTGTCAATGAGGAAACAAGGTGATCTTTTCATGAAGGATTTTAAGCAAAAGAGACTATAACTCTAAGAATATTAAGATTAGAAGGAAGATTGATTTGCATCCTGTTGGAAAATATATCATGGCTATAAGAAAGATTACATCCTGTGAATATACGGAAGAAGTGAGAAACCATGCAGAAGTTTTGGGGAGAAATAATTGGTGAGTTGCTGTGCATTCATCATCCTAGTATCAGCAAATTAAATTAGTGTATGTTTTTTTTTATTTTTCAAGATAAAAACAGTAATAAAAGGGAAATCATCGACATATAGTTAATAAGAAAAGGTAACAAAGAGAAAAGCATTAATGAAAGAGGCATATGGTAGTTTAGAATCTGAGAAACACTGATTATATGTAGATAGTAAATTATGAAAAAGATGGCTGCCATCAGCTAATTTAGAGGTAACTATAATAAAAATATATATCAGCAAGTTGCAGATGGATACAGTAGTATGGACAGATTTAGACGACGGCTGTGAAGTGATAAACAGCAGACGAACCAGCTGGCAATAGCTGGGTTCTTAAGACTTCCAGCACGGCATATCCTACGTCATAGAATACACCTAATATTATTGTCTAAATCCCATGTTATAAGGTATGGGGGAGTCGATTGTTGTGTATTATAAGGTGCTGAATGCTTCTCCTACTATGAGTTAGCACCTCCCTTTCTAGCACTTCTAGAGCGATATATCGTATGTGACGAAATATACCCGATATTGGTGTCGATTAGTACATAATCGACACTGCTGAATCGATTCATGGTTTACGATGGAATCGAATCACTTCTAGTATGAGTTAGTAATAGATATTACCCTACCCCCTTCTAATGCACCTGTGCAACATTTTTGTTTCTCAGGAGCTACGAAGCCGAGCTCGGTGTGTTGACTAGTATGTTTTATATGCCGAGTCGACGTAGCCATTTGCCGAGAGTGGCGTTTCAACTGTTACGGTTTTAGAACGCACCAACATGCGTTTTTCGTGGCTGGCTTACCCTTCTCAACCCTCCTATCATGACGGTGTCAAACAGGGGTAGAACATCCCAAAACAGAGATTCTGCGGGTTACTTTCCTGAAAACAAGTCCCCATGGCCTCCAGCGGAGGTTTGGTTTAAATGGTTTCAATCGACTTCGATTGAACCCAAACACCATACCTTAGCAAACGGAGGTGCTAGAGACATCGTATCCTCTTCAAATCCTGGCATTCCCTCCCTTATATGTGTCAATATCGCTGCATTCAATGTTTCGCCGCACATCGAAGGGGTCTCCGCCCCCAAAACTTAAAAATGGACTTTAGAAGGTTGAAATTTGGTGAGCGTATAAAAGAGAATAAATGAAATAGAATGTCCAGATTTGATAAACATAATTAACATATCCCAGCGCAACGGATACGGGTTAAAGATATCGTATAATTCTTTCAAATTTGGTATGCCTCTTTATATGTGGCAACATCACTGCATCCAATGTTTTAAGCCGCTACGTCCAATGGGGATTCTGCCCCTAAACCTTTAAAATGACTTAGAAAGCTTAAATTTTGGTGAACGTATAGAAGAAAATGAATTGAAATAGAATGGTGATGTTAAAATAACTGGCGTATCATATGAGCCGGAGCGAGCTGCTGGCGGCGGAGCCAGATTGGAATTCGCTCCAACCACATATTAGGACAAATGAGGTGTCTACATATATGTTTTCAATGGTAGAGCTCATTTTTTAGGTTTCAGAACCCCCATAATGAGTTTTAGGACCCCTTTGAGGGGGTTCCACCTGAAAAAAGAAGAAAGCTTAGAAGAAGACGAAGGAAGATGGAGAAAAAGAAAAAGAAGAATAAGAAAAAAGAAGTCTCCTATGACAGATCAAAAGTGATTGCAGGTGTTGGTACCGACACCGGAGCGGAGCCGGTGCGGTGCCGAATTAGTAAACATGTACTTAACATCCTGATAGTGTACTTATATATGTTTTTATTAACATAGATCTCATTTTTGGTTCCCAAAATTCTCAAATGAGTCTGAGAACCCTCCTCTAGGGTTCCTACTGAAAAAAAGAAGAAAAAGCGGTGAGGAAGACGCAGTATGATGACACAAGGCTTCAACTCTCTAAACGACGTAGGCGGAAAGACCGGAACGCGAGGATGCCTGTGCCCTCAGGCGCGCCTCCCCGGGCCTGAAACGTCGCGGTGCCTTCGCAGGCGGTTACTGCGCGAACGCTAAAATATTTCGTAGTTGTGACGTTAATAAACTTTTTTTTAATAAAGTGTTTACACCACTTGTATTTTCTTTCAAGTAATCCGCTTTCTCCCCTTTGAGACATCCATTTTATTTATACTTGAACTTCTCTTAATTTTTTATTTATACAAAACCCTGGTTCACTGTTAAATTTTTATAAAAACATGTTTTTTCGACCCTAAAGCTATAACTCAGTAAGGTAATAGAACAATTAGCCCTGATAGAGCTATCCTCACCCCGGCTATGCGCTTTGTCCTTACGGCTTTATTGCCTTACTGTGAGATTTACTGTTTCAAGTCCCATCCAAACAAACACCTGGTGGAAAATAACTCATCATTTATTAAACTTTGGAATATACATGGTTAGTAGACATACTTGCACATAGCATACACGCACAGGTAGATAAGGGAGCAGCAGCATACAGCAGCAGCAGCAGCAGCAGCAGCAAGAAACGCCGATGTATATATGAGCAGCATAAGGTTATTATATATATATGCTAAGCATATATATACAGTAGGGTATATATATATATAAGAAGGTTGTTGTTGCTATATATATACAGCAGAGCAGCAACAAAGAGAGCAAAGAAGAAGATATATATATATATATATATAAGTATATATATATATATAGAGCGATATATATATATATATATATATATATATATATATATATATATATATATATATTCATCTTTATATAGAGGATATGAAAAAAGTTTTTTACTCTAGAGAAAAAAAAATTATTACATAGTTACTATATTGGTAAAATTTACAAATTGTGTACATGTATAAATAAAACTTCACCTCCATCCACAAACATCTTGATGATCCCTACGCGGAAATGTAATATATTCTCCAGATATCTCATTTCTTATAGTTGTTATTATATAATTTATTATCCTCTTCTTTGAATGTTCATCAAGATCTTGATCGGCTAAAGTACGTATCTTGGATGAAATTTTTAGATGGATAGGGAGTGGTATCTTCATTTTAAATCGTTCCACATTGACTATAATTGTTTTAAACACATTACTCGTTTCCGTAATTTTCTCTGTATGTTCATCCAGTATAAGTACAATATTATTATGCTCTAATGTTATATCGAAGTATGTAATCTCGTGTCCCTCTTTCTTAGCAGCTGATGCTCTTATTCTGTGGCCATGGACATTATCAGATGCACATACAATGCGGATTTTGGATGGATCACGTGGAGTGTAAGGATGCCTAGTCGAAAAATCTGAATTGTAATTAACACATGTATACCAGGTTTTTAAAATAAACCAGCACCTTTGAATATATGTTATAAGTCCCATAGCTATACCTTTTTAAATGTATTACAAACACAGCTATGGCTACGATGGCTGGTTCTCAACTGAATATCATATTCATGGACTTGTATCCAGTAACCTTTAAATTCGTGACGTCATAAACATGAATTTTTCCTGAAAACTTTATTCCTTTTCAGCTTTATATATAATGTGAAATTTCAAATCTTTTTTACCTTTGCGGTCTGTATATTATTTAATCCTGTGGATATATGGTGAGTAGCAGCAAAGAAGTAGCATATAGCAGCAGTTAAAGTATATAGTGCTAGATATATATAAGTATATAAGTTGGTTATTATATATATATATATATATGTTATATATATATATATATATAAAGTATTTATATATATATATATATATATATAAGTTATTACAGCAGTTATAGCAAGAGCAGCATATGGCGTTAAGCAGGTGTTATGGCATGCTATTGCTACATATACTACATACATAGCAAGAAGCAAGGAAGGTGCTGTTGCTGGCAAAGAAAGGCGAGCGGTTACTGGCGCTGCTGCTGCTGTTGGTTAGTTGTTGGCACATACGTTAAGCATATATAAGGTTAAGGTTATAGCAGCATATATATGTTGCTATGGCTATACATATGTTATGTTGGTTATAAGGTATTAGTTGCTATTATATATATATATGGTTATTAAGTTTAAAGGATAGTAAAATCAAGTTATTTCATTTTAAAGCATTTAATACATTGTTAGAAACTATATAGTCATTGACATACAAATTTTTAGCATCAAATATATTTACAAATTCATTAAAGCACATATTTTAAAAAAAAAACATAAAATGAAATAAATACAATAGACTCCACATAAATTAGAGTATGATGGTTGAACAAGGTAAGACATAGTTTTTATATAATTTACATTATTATATTTAAAAAATGAAAGGATATATTGATTATTCAAAATAAATTTTAAATCCAAAGAAATAATCAGATGAACAACTCCATTTTTATCCCTATAGACAGAAATCCAATGTCCTCCTGTTGTAATGTGACGATATGAAGTGGTGAACACGAAACCAGTATCCTTCTCTAGTTCCACAGATCCTACTTCATTAATAGCGAAGACTCCTATAAATCGAGGTTCGTTTTTAAGCACAGATTTTATTTCTTCTTCATTCATCTTTAATAATTCAAAATCACGCTGCGTACTCTGTCAATTTCAATGAGCTGGGGGTGTTCCAAATAAACCAGGACAGTGATGGGTGATTGTAGACTTCCACTCAAAGGAGAGACTTAACCCTAATGTTCCCTTTTTCAAAATGTTTAAATGATTAGCGTTACAAGCTGAAAGGTCTGCGGTGAGATTGTAAGCATATAAATTACTATTCTTAGCGAATTCTTCAAGATCTATCCCTGTCTCGCTGTCATTGCATGAAACAGTATTAACTATTAGATCGTAAAAAAGGTCGTGAACATAAAGATTGCGATCCATTGTACAACATTTCATAGTTTCGACCGTAAGGTTGACCATTTACATCTTGACTGATACCTCTAAGTCCAAAAGGGGCGAATTTATAGGGTGACTTTTTATAATTCCCGGAGTACGCTTCATGTTCAACAATTCCTATTATTACTTTCTGAGGTAGATTACCGTTCACAATGTTAGGGATATTGATACTCGATAATCCCTGTGTAAAATTAAATAACTTGGTTTCAACTCTTTTGATAGGATACTTTGCTGTAGTGTTCAAAAGAGATTTTTCAATTTCCAAATGTCTCTGGGGTAATAATTTCACTTTTCTAACGTAGAGATAGGCTTCTAACAACTTGTAAACAGGTTCAGGACATACAGCCGTTGCAATAGGTTTACTTTTTATTTTAAGAGCGAATTTAGGATTTGAACGGGTTAATCGAATTTTAGTATCTTCAGCTGGTAGAATAAATCTTTCTTGAGAGAAGATGTCACCGTTTAAGCGTCCGTAAAATTTATATGTGTTCCTTGTGGCTTTACCCGCTTTATCTATATGTGCCGCCTCGTCTTTGAAACTATAAAAACCGCAAGACTGGAGATGAGACTGTTTAGCATCGTCTGAATAATTTAATAAATGTTCTATATAACTTCTATAAGGATAATTTGCAGCTGACGCTCCTAGTGAAGTTTCATTGAGATACACTTCAATCTGGTTAAAACAAGTATACAGGAAATTGGATTCCGTGTATACTATGTGATCGTCAGATGATGGAAGGTCTGTATCATCGGGTTTCGTTAGTTTCATTTTCAGATATAAAAACACGTTGGATGGATCTAGTTGATCCGAAGTACCTAGTAAGGGCTGAACTCGAGAGGTACATCGGTGTTGGTAATTGAGTGTATGGGGTTGATGCTGATGAAATTTCACTTACACTAATCTGGGTAGGGTTCATTGAGAAGAGATCCAGTTCACTCTTACAGCAGTCTGGACTAGAAGGATGGAGGAAATGCATCCTGTATGTGTGGGTGCTGATCGTATAATGAACGGAGCGGTGATTTAGCTTTTCTTATATGCTGCTGCACTATGATGCTATTTATATAAAAGATGCCAGTTAGTAATTAAATAGCAAATACATCATTGCATTTTTTCTTTAGAGGTCTTTTAGTCTTAAACTTTTTCTTAGCGCACATTTTCATACGTCCTTTGCCTTGACCGGTCATCTATGCGCCTTATTTTGCGCTTTACATCATCCAAAATATCATCTGATACATCTGTAATTCGCCTTTTTAAGGACTCACGGGGTTAGCTCCAGCGGCTATATCTTGTAACGTATGCATCTCTGTTAGTATAGCTTTTTTACCTATATATTCACCTCTTCTTCTAAATAGAGGCATTGCGCTTCTCTATAATTTAGAGAAAAATCCACCCAGTCCATATCCTCTTTGTAATTTTGTACCAACGAATACCCTATCGTCATACATTATTAACGGAGCTTCTGTCAGGCACTATCTTTACACTGCGAGAGTAAGTTAATGAATGAATAAATATAACTAACTACATCACTTATATATAATCTTACACTTATCCTTATTTCTAGAAGGTTTTCTAACAGCATATATGGAAGATTTTCTACTCTCTTAAAAAAATAGTCCATCATATTATAGTTAAAGCGTCTGCTTCTTTCTAATATGAACTTTACACAATAGTGTCCCGTCTGTGAATGGGTACGGTCTACCTTCGACGTCCTTTATATGCAATCTCACAGACCCGAAATGTGAGCGACTCAGAGGTAAGTAATGAACATTAGGAAATGATATAACTTTTCCCTTTTTAGGGAAATGAAACACCCCTAATAAAAGGGCTTTAGTATTCCCTACATACTGATGGTCAACTATATCTGTATAAATGTAAGCCATCCCTTGATCTTGTAACATCTCCGACGGAATGAATATTTAATTGAGAGATAAGTCTGAGTCATTAAGACTATTGTTCAGAGTTGGTGAAGGTTCATTAATTCCACTATGTCTACTTAGAACAGTAGAATGTTCTACTACAGCTTCGTGTTCATGCACACATTTACGAAACCAATCTGAACGTTTAAGGATAAACACTTCCTGTTGTCGATCTTAAAGTGATTAATACCCTGGATGGTTATTAATAATGTATATTAAATCCTTACATATCTTACTTACAGCAAACTGGGTGTTTAAATAACTATGGATGTCATGGATTGAGCGGTGATATCCCCGTTTTAACACAAATTTTTCATAGAAATATTCATATCCTTTAAATGTTAAACGTTTTAAATCGGATGTGTTTTTTATTTTTAATATAGTTTTAACATAATCTGCAGCTCTGTACACCATTATCCAATGACGTGTCTGAGGGAGATTTTCAATATTTGCGTCTAATATCATTTTGCACAGTCCTACCTCATAGAGATCTCTGTTAAGTTGGATAGGATTCATTAACTCGGTTGTAAAATCTGAGACTTTATTATCAGGATGTAGATCCAAAGATGCCGAAGATGGCAGAGTTAAATAGAAATGATCTACACTCTCCATGATTACGATGACTAATGATTAATGTTTCGTGATTTCACTAGCTTTTATATATGAATTAAACTTGTCAGGGTAGCCCACCCATTTCACCAGATACTGTTTATTTTTACCCTTACCTTTTGAACCTAATATTTTTCTATTTTATACATATTACACAAAGTTGGGATCGAATCGTATTTTCTGTATTTGTTTATAAAAACCTCTTATTGGTTGTCCATCCAAATCTTTGAGATAATATAATTTCAACCCTCAATAGGAAATCTGGATGTATCACCATCTACCTTAAAAAAACTTCTCTAGACCAATCTCTCGCTTCAAATCCTTCTTTTCTAAACCTGTCATCAGATCTAGACACCTCTTATATATTCATTCACGTTAATGCCGGATTTATCTTTAATTTTTACATCTTGGGTTTTGCTGAATCACCGATGGTGTCTTCAGCATTTAAAGGAGTTGTCTTTATAGTTCTCTGGTAAGATCTGTTATAAGAATAAGCCAGGTCATCCAGTATATCAATATATTTAAAGGTTCATCTTAGTAAAGTATCTGTGCATTCGTTCTTTGATCGTGCGGAACTCTTTTTACAATAGCAGCTTTATTTACGGAAAATATGTTAAAATATCCTATATTGTATTCAGTAATAATTCTTGAAACCTCTGCTCAGAAATTGCCCCTATCCGTGCAAATCAGTTTTTGATATCTATCATCATCCCTGGTAATTTCTCCTGCACTGCAGCCGCCACCTGCACATCTGATTTGTTATCTTTTTAAAGCTTTTTAGCTATCAATATGGAGAGTAAAGTTCATTGTAAAAATTATGTATTGAAACCCATCATTATAAAGACTGGTGTTTAATCATTTCAGTTAAATCTAACTGCCAAACATTATCGAGGTGATGGCCATGGTTGTCCGGGTAGGGAATTTTCGACGGACAGGTTTATGTAAGGTAAAAGCTTCTTCACCCTCTAAAATTCTGTCAACTCTTTTTTTCAGTGTTTGGAAACTTTGCAGCGAACCTAGTTGAACCCCCCAAAACTATTTGGTTCTTTCAAGTTGAAGTAATACTTATCAACATTCGCCTTGCCTCCATATTGAATACCGAAACTGAGTTAAAGTCTCGAAACACAAAGAGCTTAATTTTTTTTAAAGAAATCTTATTTACTCTGTTTATTTTTAGTGGTTTTAAATTACTTTGTTCTTGCATTAATAGAGTTTGAGTTGAAGTAAAAACTCTTTTAAATTTATTTGTTATATATATATATATATATGTTGTTATATATAGTATATATATATATATATATGTTGTTGTTAAAGGTTATAAATATATATATATATATATATTGGGTTATATATATATATAAGAGTATATAAACATATTATTGTATGATAGGTAATATAGTTACATATATATATTATTATTATTACATAGCAAGAAAGATAGCTGAGTTGAATAGCAAAGCATATATTGCTGGCTGGATAGCTATATGTTGGCTGGTGCTGGGCACATCTGCATTACATCTTAGCGCAAGCTGTCAAAGATATGTATGTCTCCAGAAGAAGAAAGGCTGTCATTATTCATATCACAAATGCTGATATTATTTATATGTATTAGCTCGATATTACACAGAATATACACCTTGTTATATACATATACATATATATACTTTTTATTATTGTTACAGGTTATTGATGGTTATATATATACATATATGGATGCTGCTAGCTGGCTGGCTGGTTGGTTAGCAGCAGCAGCCATAGGCAGCTGGGAGCAGTGCATATGGCTGCTGTTGCAAGGCTATGCTATTGCTATATATGATATATATATACATATATATAAGCATATACAGTTAAGATATATATATATATATATGTTGCTGTATATTGTATATATATATATATATATATATATATATATAATATATATATATATATATATATATATATTAAGTATATATATATATATATATTATAAGGTTGTTGCTATATATATATATATAGTATATATATATATATATATATATATATATATAAATTTAAAATTATACATGATGATGCGGTATACTGAGATATAAATTTAATATTGCCACATGAACAAATTATAAAAACTAAATACACTACCGTGGCTCAAGCGGTAGAGCGACGGAGTCGCATGACAAGGTCGCGGGTTCGAATCCTAGTTCGGATCCCAGAAATTACCTAGAGAAGTTCTCCTTGAATAGGGCTATGCCCGTGAGGTGTGAACTTTTTATTAAAAAACTATATATATATATATATATATATAAATGATAATACATAATTACGAATTAATCCATTTAGGTTTAATGTATGGGATTTTTCTTATTCTTCCTCTGGTAATACGCTTAAATTTATCTGAAGCGTAAGAAGTACCTGACGGACTTGTATCTTGTTGCATGTAGGGTGTGTGTGTGTGTGTGTGTTTGTGTGTGTGTATTTAAGATTAAAGTTCGGGGGAAGTTAATAGTCTGAAGTTCTTGTTTGATGGTAGGACATCCAGCAACAGCACCCTTCCAATCACGTGAGAGATCTGCTACCAAGTCAACAATATTTGATCCTTTGACTATTTCATTATCGATAATGATTTGTCCTAATTCATTCCATGATAATTGATCTTTAAAAATATTATATAAAGCTTGTCCTGCTTTGCGACCTCTATTTGGTAAGCTCTCCTCCAGGATATTCTTAAAACAATCTTCTTTTTTCACGTCAGGTATTACATGCGCTGGTGTATTTGATTCATCGGGGATTGACTTACTTATTGAGGCATATAGATGTAAGTTTCTAAGATCTATTAATATCTGTATGGATTCTTGATATAAGGAACGTTTTTCATGAATTTTAATGTCTGAATTTAATATCCTAAGCACTTCTTTCTCGTAATTGATTATCTGTTCAACTTTGGGATCATATAAACTTTGAGGCAGAGGTTGCAGATATGGCCCTGAATCATTCTGGAGATGAGGACTCTGGTGTTGTAATTGTTGATGATTTACTGGAGAAGGTAACACATGTAAGGGCTGTTGTATAGGCTGTACTGTCTGAGGATGTACCTGAGGCGACTGGTTGGCTGTATGTTGCTCAGATTGTGTATTATTATTATTATTATTATTATTATTATTATTATTATTATTATTATTATTATTATTATTATTATTATTATTATTATTATTATTATTATTATTATTATTATTATTATTATTATTATTATTATTATTATTATTATTATTATTATTATTATTATTATTATTATTATTATTATTTTTCTCATTATTATTATTATTTTTACGCTTATTATTATTATTATTATTATTATTATTATTATTATTATTATTATTATTATTATTATTATTATTATTATTATTATTATTATTATTATTATTATTATTATTATTATTATTATTATTATTATACTTCATTTTTCATACTCACTATATGGTAGTACAGCCACCTTCTTCATTATTCGGATATGCACCATTATTAAAGGAGCTTATGATTTGAAAAAGAAAGTAACGGTAGGAATACTCTACCCTCCTTTCGTAACCTCTTTTTACTTTTCGTGATTTTTGCTATGAGAGTTTATAACGATGCTTCGCATCGCGGAAGCTTCTCACCTTCTGAGGTCTGTTTAAAGGAACATTTCCTTTTATAAGATTTAAACAGACTTCGCATACACACTGGATGAATTTTTCATCATCACAGATTAGTTTACGTTTTTCAGCTGTTTTCAGGTTTTTAAATTTTTTATAAGAGGTAAATACTTAACAACTATAGTGCTCATTATTCAGGTATGAATACAGTTTCAATTTCGAATGGTAGAATGTTAGTGAGGAGCAAAACTCTGTACGTGTTTTTAGGATGAAGTTCACATATTAAATAACCGTGAGGAACAGATGTAACTTCTTTATATACCTTTAAGAAGTCTTTACGTTGTAATGGAAACATTTGAGAGGCTAATACATTGATCTGACTTATGTCTCTTCTCTGTCCGAAGAGCAGCAAATATTGGGTGTTTAAAGATACATCTCATTAACTTTTTCTGATAAAAAATGTTCTGTGTGATAAAAAATACAGAGATATTTAAATGATGGGAAAATACAGTAAACGTTTCAGCTATTTCTTCATTCAACTTATGCATTAAATCATCTAGTACAATGATTTTATGACCGTCCACATTATCCAATGATTTGATATCGTATATTCCTTCATGAAATTGAATTACATCTTTATATTCAGTAAATTTTTCCTGATAAACATTGTAACACCATATTATTCTTACTGGCTCTTGTTCAAAAATTTCCATCTCTCAAAATATTTAATAGCAGAAAAGTTTTTCCGCATCCTGTGGGTCCGGATACAAGACAAGTAGCAGGACTACGGAACATAAATTTACACACGTCCATACTCTTCAAATGTTCGACGTTTAATGTAATTTCCCTATTGGTATATATATATATATATATATATATATATATATATATATATATTATATATTTTAATAATATATATATATAATATATATATATATATATATATATATATATATATATATATATATATATATATATATATATATATATATATATTCCAAAGTTTAATAAACAATGAAGTTATTTTTCCACCAGAATTTGTGTTTACGGATCTTGAAACAGTAAAACCCCACAGTAAGGCAATAAAGCAGTAAAGACATAGCGCATAGCCAGGGTGAAGGGAGGGCCCCTCTGGGGCTATTTGTGCTACTGCCTTATTGAGTTATGGCTTTAGGGTCGAAAAAGTATGTTTTTTTTATTACAAAAAATTTAACAGTGAACCAGGGTTTTGTATAAATAAAAATTAAGAAAGTTTAAGTATAAAATAATAGTGGCTGCCTCATAGGGCAGAAAACGGATTACTTGAAAGAAAATACAAAGTTGTGTAAATACTTTATTAAAAATTACATTAACGTCACAACTACGAAATATTTTTAGCGTTCGCGCGGTAATAATATTGCGTAGCCGCCTGCGGTGCCCGCGTCGTTTCCGGGCCGGGGGCGCGGGCACCCTCGCGTTCGGTCTTGCCATCCTGTGATCGTTTAGAGAGTTGAAACCGTGATTCATCATACTGCGTCTTCCTCACCGCTTTTTCTTCTTTTTTTCAGTAGAAGTCCTAGGAGAGGGGTTCTCAGACTCATTTGAGAGTTTTGAGAACCTCATAAATGAGATCTATGTTATTAAAAACATATATAAGTACACTAATATCAGAGTGTTAAGTACATGTTTACTAATTCGGCACCGCACCGGCTCCACACCGGTGTCGATACCTACACCTACAATCACTCATTTGATCCGCCATATGAGACCTTCTTTTTCTTTTCTCTTCTTTTTCTTTCCTTTCATCTTTCGTCTTCTTCTAAGCTTCTTCTTTTTAGATGAGACCCCCTCAAGATAGGAACTCAAACTCATTTAGGGGTTCTAAAACCCTCAAAAATGAGTTCTACACCTTTGAAAACATAGATGTGGACACCTCATTTGTCATAATACCTGGTTGGAGCGATAATTCCAATCTGGCTCCGCCGCCACCAGCTCCGGCTCTGGCTCATGTGATACGCCAGTTATTTTAACATCACCATTCTATTTCATTCATTTTCTTCTATACGTTCACCAAATTTCAGCTTTCTAAGTCCATTTTAAGATTTTTAGGGGGCGAGGACCCCCAACCCTTTGACGTAGCGGCTTGAAACATTGGATGCAGCGATGTTGCCACATATAAAGAAGGCATACCAAATTTGAAAACTATACGATATCTCTAACCCATCCGTTGCTAAGGATATGTTAATTATGTTTATCCAATCTGGGTCCGGCTCCGGCTCCGGCTCCGGCCCATGGGGTTCGCCATTTAATTTAGCATCGTCAATCTATTTCATTTATTCTCTTCTATACGCTCACCAAATTTCAACCTCCAAAGTCCATTTTTAGGTTTTGGGGGAGGGAACCCCCACCCCCCTTCGATGTAGTGGCATGAAACATTGGATGCAACGATGTTGACACATATAAAGAAGGCGTGCCAAGTTTGAAGAGGATACGATGTCTCTAACGCCTACGTTGCTAAGGTATGGAGTTTGGGTTCAATCGAAGTCAATTGAAACCATATAAATGACCCCCAGCTCGGGCCATGGGGACTCTGACGTTCGTTAAAGTAACCACGGGAATCTCATTTTGGGGATGTTCTACCTCTGTTTGACACCCGTCATGATAGGTTTTTGATGAAGGGTAAACCAGCCACGAAAAACGCATGGTGGTGCGTTCTAAAACCGTAACGGTTGAAACGCCCCGCTCCGCAATAGCTGCAATCGACTCGGCATACCTCAAAACATACTAGTCAACACCGAGCTTGGCTTCGTAGCTCCAGAAACAAAAATGTTGCACAGGTGCATTAGAAAAGGGGGGTAGGGGTAATATCTAATACTAACTCATACTAGGAGTGATTCGATTCCATCGTAAACCACAGGAATCGATTCAGCAGTGTCGATTATGTACTAATCGACACCAATATCGGGTATATTTCGTCACATACGATATATCGCACTAGAAGTGCTAGAAAAGGGGACGGGGTGCTAACTCATAGTAGGAAGCATCCTAGCACCTTATAATACACACCAATCGACTCCCCAATACCTTATAACATAGGGGTAGACACCAATATTAGGTGTATTCTATGACGAAGGATATGCCGTGCTAGAAGTGCTAGAACCAGCTGTGCCAGCTGGTTCGTCTGTGACGTCACTTCTAGCCGTCATTCCAAATTTGTCCCATACAGCTACTGGATACATGCCAAGAAGATAAATTTTAGAAGTCAAAACTTTGCGGTAGGCATTATAGAAGGCTTTTGATACTTCCACAGAGACAGCACTAAATAACTGAATCTCAGAAGAGCAGACGAACAAGAGTCCAAGAAAAAAGAAAATAATATTACTAATTGAACGTTATTTTCGAAAGCATTATTGTGCATTTGAGGGCTTTGGATAGGTTTATAAACCTTCGGGAAATAACAAAAAATAAACCTTCCAAACTTTTAGAACATTAAAATTTTAAATATTTTTAATAGAAATAGATAAAAAATGGGGCGACTTCGAAGCACCTACTTTGTCTACTTATTATTATTATTTTTATTATTATTATTATTATTATTATTATTATTATTATTATTATTATTATTATTATTATTATTATTATTATTATTATTATTATTATTATTATATAAGCTATTATTATTATTATTATTATTATTATTATTATTATTATTATTATTATTATTATTATTATTATTATTATTAATATTATTATTATTTATTATTATTATTATTATTATTATTATTATTATTATTATTATTATTATTATTATTATTATTATTATTATTATTATTATTATTATTATTATTATTATTATTATTATTATTATTATTATTATTATTATTATTATTATTACTATTATTATTATTATTATTATTATTATTATTATTATTATTATTATTATTATTATTATTATTATTATTATTATTATTATTATTATTATTATTATTATTATTATTATTATTATTATTATTATTATTATTATTATTATTAGGTGAAATATACTTCGTGATGAGCATATATATATATGTTAGCAGCAGTAGCAGCAGTAGAAGGTAAAGTTACAGCAGTGTAGTTTTGGTGATGTTGTTATAGTTATATATATATATATATATATATATATATTATTATATTTTTTTAAATATATATATACATATGCAGTATATTATTATTGTTGTTGCTGGCTAAGCATATACATATTAAGGTTGGTTGGTTATTGTTGCTAGAGTTATTGTTATTGTTGCTGGTTGCTACATAAGGTTGGTTGGCTGTTGTTGAAAGAAGAAAGAAGTAGTGATAGTAAGAGTTATACTGGTTATTGCTGGCTGGCACATATGGTTGGCTAAGGCTAAGTTATTACATATATACATATGTGTTACATATTATATATGCATGCTACATAAGGTTATTGTATATACAATATTATGATACTGTACTAAAATTTACATTATTAAGTTGGTTATAAAGATATATATATATAGTTATGTTGGTTGCCATATTATTAGCTGGGTTACATATATTGAAAGATAAGAATATTATTGTAATGCTGCTATACAGATATATATTAAGGTTAAGGTTGGCTATTATTGCTACATATATACAGCAGCAGTTAACAGGGTTTTCTTCCCCAGCTCGATATGTTTACTCTGAATAGCAGTAAAACTGGCCTTGACAGGAAAATATAAAAGACGCCATTATATTTGTATATATATATATATATATATATATATTATATATATATATATATATATATATATAAGGTTACGTTGGAAGAGTATTACTGTTATTATTAGTTATTATTGGTTATATATTATATATATATATATATATATATATATATATATTGTTATTATATATATATATTATACATATATAATGTTATCTTTTTTTTATTTTGAAATTATCAACCAGATTATTTTTATTTCCGTTTTTGTTTTCGCAAGTGATATCGGGCAAAAAGAAGAAATGCAAGTTTTACGCAGAATTGACTTCCAGAGAGGAATAAAAATAACAAATTTCAACATGTGCATACATACGAGTGAATATCTTCGAGGGTGATGGCGGCCAGTAACCAGATGTGTCTTGGCCTATTACAGAGCTTATCCTGAATATTTTGATACCACCTCATATATAGTTATATATATATATATATATATATATATATATATATGTTATATAAGCATATATATATATAAAGTTGCTGGCTGTTGTTATTATATTGGTGCATATATTGGTTAAGGCTATTATTATGTATATACATGTTAGCAAGCATATAGCATAGCATATATGGTTACGATATATTGTTGCTGGCTGGCTGCTGGCTGCACAGCGTTAGCGCTGGCTGGCTGCTGGCTGGCTGGCTGTTGCTGGTGCTGGCTAAGGCTGCTGCTGGTCATTGCCATGGCGTTGTTGTTGTTGCAGCTAGCATGGCAAGCGAGGCGCTGCTACATACGTTATTGGTTATTACAGTTGCTACATAAGGCGGCAGTATATTAGCTAGCTAAGAAGAAGTTGTTGTTGGCTATGGCGTTATTATAAGGTTAGTTGTTATATACATATATATATTGGTTATTATTATATACATGCGATATCCTCATCCTCAAAATATTCAGAATTATTCTGTGATATGTTCAAAGGAACACATCTAGCCTACTGGCAACCATCACCCTCGAAGTAGTTCCCTTCCGCACGTATGCACATGTTCCAGCCATTCTGCTATTTTTGAAATGCCTCCGGAAGTCCTATTCTGAAGGGTGACTTCAGCACTTTCTTCGTTTCTTTTGATGCTCTATCGTGTGTGAATAATGTGGCCTTCACCTCAACTTCAGTCTGGGAACAAGATAAAGTCAAGCAAGGGTGGTTAAATTAGAGAATATAATTTTGCGGGATATATACAGCAGCAGCATAGCATAGCAGCAGCACAGCAGCAGCAGCAGCGCGTAGTGGTTAAGTGCTGGGCTGGCGCTGGCTATGCGGGTTGTTGGCAGCAGCAGCATATGTTGCTGGGCTGCTGCTGCTATAAGGCATATAAGCAGCAGCGCATAGTCTTAAACAAAGCAATAAGATATTGAAGGTATACAGCCACCAATATCGGGTGTTGCGAATGAGGGTCAATATACCCGATGGTTTACCACTGAGCTATACCCCAACCCTCAGGTAAAGAATTGGGTATGTTAGTCCTCATTTGCAACACACGGTGGTTCAATCCCGGAGAAGACAGTAATTTACCTTCCATTATATGTTCTTTCTTTAACCTTATATAAATAAATTGCTATTATGCAATATTTAACATATATGTTATGTTATATATATAGCATATATATATAAGGTATATATATATATATATGTTGTTATAAAGAGTATATTATATATATAAGGTTATATATATATATATAGCATAGTTATTATATAAGGTTATATTTTTATATATATGCATATATATAAATATAATATATATATATAAGGTTATATATATATATATATATATATATATATATTATATACATGTTGGTTATAAGGCTATATATATATATATATATATATATATATATATATATATATATATATATATATATATATATATATAGGATATAACAAAGAAAAGAAGACGTGGTTCTATTTGGGAAATGATGGTCTTTTTTATGCGGTCGGTATGGCAAAAGTAAATAGCCTACGCCTTTTTCACTCGAACGTGACAAATGAGTGCAGAAAGATATTTCATTCCGCTATAGGAGAGATGATAAAGCCAATAACCAAAGTGCAGTTTCAAAGTGTCATGGACTTTAGGAGTAAACTTCGAACCAAGGAGCATTTAAAAGGTAAAATTTTTATGAATAACATTTTAAATTTCGGTTTATAGATTGGAGGCTAGTTTTTTTTCGTTTTTTTAGGCGATATGTTATGCCTATTAAATTTATTGTGTATTTTTTAATTTTATTTATCGTGTCATTTTTGATTTTTCAATAAAAGACTGTAAATGAGTCAAAATATAGAATGTGAATTTCAAGAATATATATATATATATATATATATATATATATATATAGGTATATATATAGTATATATATATATATATATATATATATATATATATATATATACATTATATAGTGTACCCAACTTTTGAAACCTATTTTAGGTGAGGAAACTGCTCCGGTGCTGTCTGCTCTAGCCTTTTTCTAGCTCTCGTGTAGTATTTGGTATGAAATAGAGGGTTTCCGGCACCCCGAGTAGAATGGGCTCATCCCTGAGTCGATTGGAGCAACGATTGAGGTTCCAGCTGGTGTTCCGCACCGCACCACCTCACACCGCCTGTCGCGCGCAGACAGACATGCAAATATACTTTTCCGTGATCATAGGATGACGTCATCACTCTCTGTGCTTAATATATATATTTTACCGTTAAATAACATATTCTATACATTTCATCCAAAATTCTGTCTGGCCCGGTATCGAACCAATCTCATCTAAGCATAGATCAGACGCCAAGACCAATATACTAACCAGGTGTATAACAAGGTTGTCTGGGATCTTAACCTTATTTTAAAATAATAATAAAAGGCAGCTGTTATCAATAGGTAATAAAGTTGAGATTCGAAATTCGACCTTATGGACCTTTTTTTCATTTCGTAAGTATAGACACATAACACACACGCACTTTAATTTTAATTTATTATGGGGTGTTTATATATATATATATATATATATATATATATATATATAGAACATATATATATATATATATATATATATATATATATATAGTATATATATATATATATATATATATATGTTATATAAATATTAAATATATATATATATATATATATATATTGTTTTTTCCTTTGTTAATGATATCTAGTTTGTGTCTTTGCAATATTATATATTTTTTCCCGCTGAATCCGATTTCAGGATTTATGATTCCGAAATTTAAAAGTGGAACTCTCTTTCGGGGTTCGAAACCCACTTCTTTTTAATAAAGTTATGTTTATTATATCGTTCTCAAACTTGCTACCCTGTTTGAGGGTTATGTTACCCACATTATCCTAAGTTTCTTAGCCACTACATCCTATATGTGATGAGGCTGTGCCCCAAATTTTGGAATTGTTCGTAGATAGATAAAATTTGGTGGGTGTATAGAAAAAGCAGGAGGAAGTAGAGTACTGAGCTTTAGTTGAGTGCCGACTCAGATGAGTCGGTACGGTGCTGTACGGTACAGAGTTAGACAACATATACTTAACACCTTAATATTGGGGTCCTTATATATGTTTTAAATGACGTAGATCTCATTTTTGAGGTTTTCAGAACCTTCATAGATGCAGGAGGACCCCTCTTCCCTGATGAGGCTCCCAACTGAAAAACATGGAACGTGTACCAGATGAAGATGGAAAACGGAAAGAGAAGAAGAAATAAGTAGAAGTCTCATACGAAGGAGCAGATGACTCATTGTATGCACTGGTACCAGAACCTGGGACAGAGCCGGGGCTGGAGCTGGAGTCAGAAGAAAAACATAGAGCTCGTGCCCGATGAAGTTGAATTAAGAAGGAAAAAAGAAATCTCATATGTAACGGTGCAAACGAACCATTGCCGGAGCCAGCACCGAATCCTGGTGATGGTTCCAGTGCGGAGCAGGGGATAGTAAAGTTGCGCTTAATAATACAATATTTGTATCCTTATATATGTTTTCGACGATGTAGTTCTCGATTTTGGGGTTTGAATACCCTCAATATTGCCCGAGAGACCCTTGGGGGCGGTCCCTAAGGAAAAAAATTATTTGTATTTTAGAACACCTGTTTCATTTTATTTTATAGAATACCTGTTTCATTATTAAAGTATCTTAAAAACGTTTTACGTTTATGAAAAAAGTTTCATGTTTTTGGAAAACATTTTATATTTTTTAAAAAACATTTATATTTTTATGAAATTTTTTTAAGTTTTTAATAAAAACATTTTTTTATTGACCCTAAAGCAATACAGCAGTAACGCAAGCAGCCCCTAGGGCCCCCTCTTCCCAGTCCATACTGTACTGCTTTACAACTTTACTGCTTTACTGCTTCAAGTCCTACCTAGACACACATTTGGTAAATTAACTTTCATATATATTTTATTTAAATTTAAATTTTTATAACATATAAGGTTAAGTATATAGATAAGTTGCAGGTTACTAAGCTATTGTTACAATATAGTTAGCTGCCAGTTGCCAGCGTTGCCATTGGTTATTACTGGTGCAGCAGCACATGAAGGTTGCTATGTTGTTGGTTAAGCTGCTGGGCTGCTATGCCAGCAGCCAAGGGGCCAGCAGCTGGGCTGCCGGCTGGGCTGGGTTGGGCTGGGCTGTTGCTGCGCCAGCAGCATGCAAGGCTGGCTGGGCAAGGCAAGCTGCGCGCTGCTGCGCGCTGCTGTGCTGCAAGGCTGCTGGGCAGCCAAGGCTGCTGCAAGGCATTATACATAAGTATATACTGTTATGCAAGTTGTTGCACAGCAGCAATAGCATACAAGGCTGCTACTAAGCTGTGCCAGCATTTCCAGCAGCAGCGTTGGTGCTGTACAAAGGCTGTTGTTAGCCAGCTAAGCGCTACAAGTTATGCTATTAGCTATTATTGCAGCAGCTGTTGTTATTAGCAGTTGCTGCCGCGTTGCTGCTGCTAAGCTGCTACTGTTAGCAGCGCTGCTTGGGCAAGGCCGTTGGCTGGCAGCTAGCTGCGCTGCCGCCAGTACAGCATATAGCATATATAGCGTTGCGCTGTACTGTTGCAGCTGGTACAGCTACAGCAGCTATTGCTGCTGCTACTAAGGTTGTTGCAGCAGCAGCAGCAGCAGGCTGCACCAAATTTTGAACTCGTTCTTGATTTTGTTGATATGATATATATATATATAACTTATAAAGAAGGCGATCGACTCTAGAACAGAGTCAGACTAAAGCTAGAGAGAGTAGTAGTAGTAGTAGTAGTAGTAGTAGTAGTAGTAGTAGTAGTAGTAGTAGTAGTAGTAGTAGTAGTAGTAGTAGTAGTAGTAGTATTGGTTGTAGTAATAGAATCTCCATTTGGCTTTTCTAAATTGTAACATCTAAGAGGTGTAGCGTTATTCCGTTTTCAACACTTTTAATATTTTATTTTCAAAGAGACACACTTTTATATTTTTTCCTTATTTCTTTTTCTAAACAGTAGCTATAAAATTTTGTATACAACAGTTTCTTTTATCCTGAAATTTTATATTTTCTCATTTTGAACTGTAAACCTAAACTATTTTGTTTTATTATGTTCAAAGTTTTACTATTGGTAGTAGTAATAGAAACCTTATTTGGTTTTGTTAAATTGTAGCATCTATGTGTTGTAGCGTTTTTCCGTTTTCTACACTTTTAATATTTTATTTTCAAAGAAACACTTTTATATTTTTTCTAATTTCTTTTTCTAAACAGTAGCTATAAAATTTTGCATACACCAGTTTCTTTTATCCTGAAACATTTTATATTTTCTCATTTTCAATTGTAAACATAAGCTATCATATTTTATTTTGTTTAAAGTTTTACTAATTTTTAGTAAAAATATCAATCAATAGATCAGTAGATCAAAGGTTTATCAGACGCCATCCAATGTTATCTATGATATATTGATTGAACGACTAAAGTCATGGTAAACTGACTAAAGTCATAATTAAACTTAATTACTTGTATAAACTCCACATAAAAATTATTTTCATCTTTATTATCTGTGTATTACTCAACATAAAAAATAATTTTCTAATGGAAAACATAATAAATAAAATCTATATTGTAGGGGAAGTAAAAACAAATTATTTTTATAATTTTACTGAAAAATGCATTCTATAAATACAAGAACATACAAGTTTATTTTGCTTATTATATATATATATATATATATATAATAGTATATATATATATATATCTGGGATATATATATATATATAGTAGTTAGTTGTTATATATATATATAAGGTTGGTTGTTATATATATATATAGTATAGCATATATATATATATATTATGTTATAAGTTATTGTTAAGTATTTAATATGGGTTGGGTTGTTGCTGGTTACATATATAGCAGTTATAAGAAGAAGATAAATATATATAAGGTTTGAACAAACTCGTTGTTTTTTGCATAAAGATATGTTATATATTATATATATATATATATATCAACCTAACTATATATATACAGCATATACATATTATTAAGTTATGTTATATATATATATAAATTTCCATATATATATATATATTGTTATTATTATTGGGAGAGTTGATATATATATATATATATATTATATATACATATATATATATATATATATATATTAATATATATTATACATATATATGTTATTAAGTTATATATATATATATATAGCTATATATTAATATATATATATACTAAATATATATATATAAAATGTAAGTATATATATATAATTATATATATATATATATGTTATATATATATACACATATATGATGTGTGATAATATATATATAGTATATATATACTATATATATTTATATAGTATATATATCTATTATATATATATTATATATATATTAGTATATATATAATATATATATATATATATATTGAAATTGGCAAGAGTGCTGGGAGAGTTATTTTTTTTTTCTTTTCCACTTTGACGAGTTTCTTATCATTGAGAGGTTCCCCGGATTTTTAGGGGAAACGTATAAAAAAGACGTTTTCAAAAAGCGAACTGGACCCCTATTCGAATAGATAAAGAAATAATAAATATGAAATCACACATCAGATCACAAAAGAACTCATTTTAAAATGAAAAAAAATATCGGTAAAATAATCGAAAATGCTTTCTTATAACATAAGCCTTGGACAAACTTAAATACTATAAAACAGACAATTTGTTATATAAATAGCGAATTACAAAAAGCCAGCCAAAATAATAAATATAACAAATATAAAACTACAGAAATACAATTACAATGAGAAAACATATTTAACACAAATTTCAAAAACAAACGTTAATTTACCTTACACAAATCTGGTAAAAAGGTGTCCATTCCTATACGAACTTTTTCCCTGAATTTGGTTAGAGAAACGTAAAATAATTCTATGGGCAACTACATATCATTTGGTCGCCCTAGAAGCGGAGCGTATTTTTACACTAAAATTTATAGCGTTTCCGAAGCTAAATATTATTTAAATATAGTTAAAACTTAATAGACACCATTATTATTAACTTAAAACGGAAATGCATTTTTTTTACTTAAATTCAACATTTTAAACAACTGCATTATTGGTCCTATT
This sequence comes from Trachelipus rathkii, assembly GCA_015478945.1. NCBI lineage: Eukaryota > Metazoa > Arthropoda > Malacostraca > Isopoda > Trachelipodidae > Trachelipus > Trachelipus rathkii. The sequence goes on from JABUQX010055273.1 coordinate 58,363, forward strand.
GCTCAGTAGATGAGTTGGTCTTAACATGGAAGACGAATATTCAGCTGATTGAGGAATAATCTTGAAGGACTAATTATCAGCCGGGTAAAGGAACGCATCTGCGAAGCGCGATTTCGCAAGCCGGGTGTTGAAACTGTGCCGAAAGATAATGACTTCGCACTCGCTCGAAATTCATCTTTGTGCGATATTGAAGAAAGTACGAATAACCAAGAAAAATACAGGCTTGACAAATGAATATATAGAAGAGCAGTGAAAAGTGACATGTATGAGATCCTGCCATTTATATGTATATGTCACTATAATTGAAATTTATTCCTCTAAATTCTCTAAGAAAACCATATACATATATAGCAGTGAATATGTGGTTCTGGCTTTGGCTCTCTGATTACGTACTAATAAATTATATACTCTCGATAGGGTGATTCACTTCTTCAGGTTATCCACCCATATACAGTAGCAGTGGTATGAGGTGCCAATTGGTTGAGTCGTAATACCATACATAGATGAATCGTTCTTCTTTGTTAACCAGAGAGCTGAAGAGAAAAATGGAGTTCATTAGAAAGATGTAAAGTATGTGAGTTCCTTCGCTTATATTATATATATATATATAATAGTATATATTATAGTAATATATATAAATATATAATATATTATATATATATATATATATATATATATAATATAATATTTATTAATATATGTATAATTATATTATATATATATACTATAATATATATATATAGTATTATAGGGTATATATATATGTATATATATATCACCTATATATATATATATATATATATATATATATATATATAAGTATATATATATAATGATATTACTATATATATAATATAATATTATATATATATATATTATAGTTTATAAAATTTTATATATATATAGAGTATGATATGGTTTGGTTTTGTAGGGTGGTGAGGTATAGTGTGGTGATTGATAGTATGGTGAGAGTTAGGGTTTAGTATAATATACTGTTATACTATGATATTATATATATATTATATATATATATAACTATATATGTATATATATTATATATATAGCTATATAGTATAATATATATAGACAATCAACAATAAATAGAAGGCGATAAAGAAGTGTGTTCTTTTTATCCTAATTAACTGGTGGTACGTCAATCGCTGACACTCTTCGATAATCGAATCAAAACTATCTAGCGACGAACCCCCACTGTGGTGTCTCGTCAATGCAAGGTTCATGAGTTTTGCACAATTTCGAGAGGGGATATGAAGATAAATAGAATGTGGTTCTGAAAGAGAAATGATTGGTTTTTGGAGCACTCATATACATGATTTACGATTAAGAGCAGTTGTTAAGGCAAAGAGGAAGAGAGATACTGTTCTGAAAAGTAGAAATTAGAAAAGAAATAGAGAAAAAATACATAAATTAATGAATAAAGGAGGTTATATTTCGAAACTTACCGGGCGACAGCTCAATTACCAAAGGCAAATGACTTCCAGGTAGTGACGGTGAGGAGAATGTAAATTTTGGATGCATTCCTATCTTGAAAGTGGCGTGATCTACCGATATTATTTAAATTATAAAATTAAGAATGTTCAACTGTATATAAAGCAATGAGAAGGACGAGGGGAAACATCACTACTGATCAGGAATGTAGGCAATCCAAATAAAAGAAAAAAGGTCGGAGTTACTCTGATTATATCTCTTACGTCAGTTAGGCACAAAAAGGACAAACCCTTAAGCCCTGGAGTGAAATCAACTTGATAATTCATATACCAATTCATCTTTAAGTTTTATCTCTCTCTCTCTCTCTCTCTCTCTCTCTTCTCTCTCTCTCTCTCTCTCTCTTCTCTCTCTCTCTCTCTCTCTCTCTCTCTCTCTCTCTCTCTCTCTCTCTTCCTTTATATCTCTCTTTCTCTTTCTTTTTTAATTTTCTCTTTTTTTTCCTCTATTGTAGACGTTCAATGCTTATATTTTAAAAGCATTAAAATGGGCGTTATTTTTTATTTTTTCATTAATGACTCATTTGTCATTTAATAATTTGATATTCAGAATTAGTGTCATTTATAAATTATCTTTTTTCATATATTTCTTTTTTTCATATATAAATTCAACTTTATTTCCAACCTCCCACTCTTTTATTATTCTCACCTTCTTTTGAATCTCCATCTTTTTGTTTTTAATCCATATCCCTCCTTTTTTTTTAAGATATCTCCTTTTCCTCTCCTATTCCATTAGCCTTATGACTAAGAAAGACACGCATCAGCGACTTCTGAATGATGACATTGCTTTATAAAAGCATAAAAAAATCAGATAATTACGTATTATATACGAGGTTGGAGAAAACAAAGTTATATGAATTTATTTGCCAAGCTTGACAGTTTCTGCGGAGCTACGAAACAACAAAATGATGATATCTTTCCTTCATAATTAGTGATTTTTTTTTTTTTTTACATTTTTCTTCTCTTCTTATGTTTGCTAAATTTTTATATGATGATTAATTTAATTTGTTGTTTTTATTACTATGTAAAAACTATTTTAATTAATGTTAAAGTGCACACACAGGACAAACACAAATACACATACACACAAACACACACACACACACACACACACAATATATATATATATATATATATATATTATTATTATATATATATATATATATACTCACTATATATATATATCACTATATATAATATATGTTTATATATATATATATATACTTATATAATGCGTATATTAGATCTTAATGGTAGGTTTTGGAATGCGATCGATAATCTTTATATTTGTGAAAACATAAAAAAAACGATGAATTAGTAAATACAATAATTTACAGAATTAAATTTATTATCTTTATTTTTCTGCAAATAAATAATACGACAAAAGAAGTATCAATTTGAAAAAAATTTAAGCTTCACAAACACACACACAACATGTCTATATATATATATTATATGTATATCATATATATATATATATATATATATAAGGTAATAGTATATATATATATATATATATATATATTTATATTATATAGTATAAAACTTTAATACAAAGCGATTAATATATGCACAATCAATCTTAAATTTTGGAGAGTAGCTGATTGACATCAAAGAAGGTGGAATTTGAGCAAGCTCAAGCTTCCAAATATTTTATAGACCCTCCAGCAATCTTTTCTATTATAGACTCTCTCCAGGTTGTAATTTTATCTTGTATATTAATCAGCAAGACAGGAAGTAAGAGATCATGATGTCATACAAGCTATGTAATTAGATATGAATAACCGTACAGTTATACAATGTATACAAATAAATTCATTCCTAAGACCAGAAGAGTAAGTATCGCTAGAGTTATTACATTTTACGCGACTGGTAATTAGCTAAACACCTAACCATTAAACTAAACTTAACCTAACCTACTCAAACCTAACTAGACCTAACCTAACCTAACCTAACTACCTAACGCTAACGCTATAGAGAGAGTGAGAGTGAGCCTAACCTAGCCTAAACCTAACCTAAAATAACCTAACCTAACCTCTTACCCACCTAACCTAACCTAAAAAAGTCAAAAATAATCTAACATAACCTAACACTAAATCTAAAGTAACCATTCAAAAAATAATCTACAACATAACCTTACATAATATTAGCGATAAGGCTAACGTTAACAATAAAAGAAGTAACCTAATCTCTCTCTCTCTCCTCTCTCTCTCTCTCTCTATATATAGATTATATATAAATATATATATAATATATAATAATTATAATAGTACTATTATATATATATAGAGTATATATATATATATATATATATATATATATAATATATATATATATGTATACTATATATTTATATATATATTATTATTATATATAAATTATAATTTTCTAAAACAAGAAAAAGTAAATTAATAAAACGTTTTCGAGCTTCAACCAACACAAATATTCAAATGCTATTTAAAAATTTTAATAATTTTTATAGAGTATATTGATATCATAATGTATTCGATTTTCCAATATATCGTATCACATTACCAGAACTTTACCTAACGACCCTAATATGGATAATAATATATTATATGTTACTTACATATATATAAATATACGCTTATATAATATATATATAAGTATATTAT